>VDFB02101310.1:0-31395 GCA_007258455.2 Sequoia sempervirens | reverse complement strand
AATGTTAGGCCCTTTTATGACACCATTGGCCTAACATTAATACATCAAGGGAAATCCCCTCATTGCTCCACTCATAGGCTGATGAAAGAATATCGACATGCTTTCATCGGCCTATCGGTGGAGCTATGAGAGGAGTTTTGATGATGTAGTAATGTTAGGCTGATAGTGTCATAAAAGGGCGTACCATTATTACATTAGGAGAATGCCCTTGATATCTCCACTCATAGGCTGAGTTATGAGGGGAGTTCCCCCGATGTAGTAATGTTAGGCCAATAGTGTCATAAAAGGGCCTAACATTACTACATCAGGGTAACTCACCTCATAACTCCATCAGTAGGCTGATGAAAGCATATTGACATGCTTTCATTAGCCTATTAGTGGAGATAAGAGGGGAGTTCCCCTGATGTAGTAATGTTAGACCCCTTTCTAACAATATTAGCTTAACATTACTACACTAGGGGAACTCCCCTCATATTTCCACCAATAGGCCGATGAAAGCATATCGGCATGCTTCCATAAGCCTATCAGTGGAGATATGAGGGGAATTTCCCTGATGTAGTAATAATAGGCCCTTTTCTGACACTATCATTCTAACATTACTACATTGGGGGAACTCCCCTCATAGCTCCACTAATAGGTCAATGAAAGCATATCGGCATGCTTTGAATGGCCTATCATCAAAGCTATGTGGGGAGTTCCATTGATGTAGTAATGTTAGCCGATAGTGTCATAATAGGGAATAACATTACTACATCAGGAAAACTCCCCTCATATCTCAATTGAGAGGCCGATGAATGTAAGCCGATATACTATCGGCCTACCATTACTATATCAGGGGAATTCCCCTCATGTCTCCACCAATAGGCCAATGAAAGCATGCCAATATTCTTTCAACGACCTCTTAGTGGAGCTATAAGAGGAGTTCCCTCGATGTAGTAATGTTGGGCCAATAGTGATACTATCAGCCTAGCATTACTATATCGAGGGAATTCCCCTCATATCTCCACTAATATTCCCATAAATTTGGGATGGAGGTTACAGTATGATGAAAAACGTGATTATTTGGAAGATTGTAATAGGTTTTTGGATTGGATAATAAAATCATTGGATGGCTGCAATTTGGTGGATGTAGTCCGGATTGGGTGAACCACATTAAATTTGATGTGTTATAATTTATTCTATGTGTGTTTTAGTTTCTTTGTTTATTAATTAAATTTGCATTTAATTGTTAGATATCTACCATTTCTAACCCTAGCAAGTGGTATTAGAGCAAGTTGTGTTTCGATTATCGTCTGTAGGAAGGTCTCACGATTGAATGGGAGTCTCAAGGTTTAGTGGGAGTAATGGCAGACGAGGATAAGAAGGTTGAGAAGTTTAATGGGAAAAACTATTAGTTATGGAAGATGCAGATGGAGGACTATCTCTATCAAAAGGATTTATGGCAGCCATTGGAACGGAAAACCAAGAAACCCGCAGCAATGTCTGATGAGTACTGGGAGATTGTTCATGCCCATAAAAGGATATAAAAGTCACATAAAATCCTAACCTAGGAATTGGACATTCCAGCAGGAGACTAACATCTTCTTATGGTCGTTCATTTACTTTGTCAAACCAGGGAACATATACTTGAAATGGAGCGGCACTGTATGTGCACTAAGAACTAGTTTCAGTCACGATTTACCAGAAATAAATGCGTGAAAGGAATTCTACTTATGCTACAAGAATGTAATGCAAAGCCTTCTAAACTTAATCAAAGCAGAAACCATAACAACTACAACTGAGAAACAGACTATGAACTAGCCTTATGCTGTAGGAACAAACACAGGGATGGATTCCCGATGCTGCAGGAACAATATAAGACTGAGTTTGCACTAAAAATTTCTAGAATGAAATCTAACTTATGATCAATAGAAGATAAACAACTAACTAACTATAGATACTTACTAAGTGGGCCCCCTTAGCAAGCATCAACCAGCTATGCAAGAATTGAACTCAGAACTTCATCAACTTTTATTCATAAACTCAGAATGATATACATTGTTCTATTCATATGAAAACTAACACAAAACTCTATCTCTTATCATAGTACTGACTCTTGCATATTCTACTTCTTATTATCATACTAACTTTTACATGCTATGCTTGCTCACTCTCATAGGAGGAACACTTATTTAAACCAAAAAAACAACTAACTAACTAACAGAGAAAGTTGTGGACATAAATGAATCCTGAAAACCGAGGAATAGACTTCTCATAAATGAAAGCATATCTGTTCAACCCGATCCAGAGAGAATTTAGCATTCCACTCTCCCTATATTAATGATCAAAGTTTCTTCCCAATGACCCAGTCAGAGAGTCTTCGCCGGAACAACTTCCTCGACATCGTGCAGGAAATGGACTTTACTATAGGGCTGAGATCTGCTGCGCTTGACTCATTCATGCTCCCTTCAACAACCTGCGATGCACAAGGCAATAGAGGCGAAAGAAAGCATGTGTGGAAAACAACACGATACATTAATTAATCACATATTAAATCTATTTCATTATTCAAAAAACATATGCATTATACCAGTCATTTGGAAGGTCAAACAGGGTAATTAATAAGACACATCGAGATGTTAGGCTGCAGGAATATAGGAATGTATTGCTACAGGATACTACCCAATTTCAGATAAAAAGTATTTTAATCATATAGTTAAAAAATCCATTAGCAGTAAAAGTAGAGATATTAAAAGTACATCATGATACTCAAATTATGAGCATATCCTGAGCTCATCAGAGATTTTGGATAGAAAGGCTCTTGGCAGTATTCATTTATGCCTAGCACAATCGGTGGTGTTCAATATTACAATAGCAAAGACAACTCAAGAGTTGATGGAAACCCTTGCGAAGTTATATGAAAAGCTTTCTACTTTGAATAAGGTATTTCTTATGAAGTGTTTATTTAATATGAAAATGGTAGGTGGGTTAGTTACTAATCATTTAAATGAGTTTAATACAGTCACCAGTCAATTAAATTCTCTAAAAGTAAACTTTGATGAAGAAGTTAGGGTTCTTTTGATTCTATGTTCTTTTCCTGAAAGCTGGAATAGCTTGGTAATGGTTGTTAGCAACTTTGTTTATGGTTCGAATACATGGAAATTTGATGATGTTGTTGGTGTTATTTTGAGTGAGGAAATTCATAGGAAAAGCTCAGGTGGAACATCCACATCAGGAAGTGTTTTGAATGCAGAAATCAAGGGTAGAACAAAGGAGAGGAAACAATTTTGGAAATTGTGGGAAGTCATGAGGAAAATCCAAGGACAGAAAGTCCCAATCTAGAGACAAGAAGGATTGCTAGTACTGTGGTAAGCCGGGTCATTTAAAGAAAGATTGTTGGTCTTAGAAAAATAAAGGAGACCAAAATGAAGGAAGTAAAGAGCCAAATGTGGTAAGTAATAAATCTGATGAGGATGCTTTGATTCTTTCCCTTGATAATGTTGATGATTCTTAGGTGTTAGATTCAGGGGCTCCATTTCATGCTACCCCCCATAGAAGTTATTTTCTTGATTATGTCCAAGGGGGTTTTGGGCTAGTTTATTTAGGAGATAATGAACCCTATTATATTGTTGGAAAGGGAAGAATCAAGATTAAATTGCAGAATGGGAATCATTGGCTACTACATGAGGTAAGGCATGTTCTAAAGTTAAGCAAAAATTTAATTTCAGCAGGGCAACTAGATGATGAAGGTTGTGTTGTTACATTTATTGATAAAAATTGGAAGGTCACAAAGGGTACCTTAGTGGTAGAAAAAGGTGTGAAAGTAGGCACCTTATATCTTTGTATAGGTCATACTATTCCTTGTACTTTAATTGTTACGGAAAAGGGTCAATGTTCAGGAATGGTTGCTACAGTTCAACAAGTAGAAGATCATACAGTTGATGTGGAATCTAAATCAACACTGTGGCATAATAGACTTGGGCATATGAGTGCAAAAGGTATGAAAGTACATTCAAATAATGTTTTACCAAGTCTAAAATTTGTTAATATGGATTTATGTGAAAGTTGTGTGTATGGAAAATAAAAGAGAGTAAGTTTTCTCAAGGATGGGAAGCAAAAGAAAGATGAGAAATTGGAGCTTGTGCATACAGATGTATGGGGACTAGCTTAGCTATCTTCTCTTGATGGCTCTCTATATTATGTTACATTCATTGATGATGTAACTAAGAAGGTATGGATTTATTTCCTTAAGAAGAAATCTGATGTATTTGAAACTTTTACAAAATGGAGAAGCCTGGTTGAGAATGAGACAGGTAAAAATCTAAAATGTCTCAAATTTTATAATGGTGGTCAGTATTGCAGCAAAGAGTTTGAAGATTATTCTTCCTCTAATGGTATTCGTAGGCAGAAAATGGTTCCAAGGACTCCATAGGAAAATGGAGTGGTTGAGCGCATGAATAGAACAATAATGGAGTGTGCATAGACTATGAGATTGCATGCTAGGTTGCCTTTTAAAAATGTGGGAAAATACTGTAAACACTGTTGTTTATTTAATTAATAGAGGTCTCCTAATCCTTTGGGTTGTGCTATACTAGGGGAAGCATGGAAAGGTAAGAAGGTGAGTTATTCTTTTCTCAAAACCTTTGGTTGTGAAGCATTTACACATGTAGATTCTGAAAATAGAACCAGGCTTGATGCAAAATCAAAGAAATATATATTTGTTGGATATGGCATTGATGAATTTGGTTATAGGCTTTGGGATTTTGAAAATTAGAAAATTGTGAGAAGCAGGGATGTCATATTCAATGAGAAAGTATTGTACAAATATTTGTTGCTGCAACATGAAAAAAAAGAAAACGATTATGTAGTGTTGGATGATATTCCAAAAAATGATGTTTCAGTGGTTCCTCATACTCCGCAACAACAACAAATACCACAAACTCCTGTTAGATGATCTGCAAGGATAAGTAGACCTCTAGAAAGATTCTCTCCCTCTTTGTATACTATTTTGTTAACTGTTGCTGGTGAACCAAAATATTATGATGAAGCTATGCAGGTGGATACCAAGGTTCAGTGGGAGCATGGAATGGAAGAAGAAATGGACTCCTTGCTAAAAAATCAGACTTGGGAATTATGCAAGTTGCCTGCAGGTTAAAAGGATTTACCAAACAAATGGGTTTATAGGCTAAAAAAGGAGGATGGAGGTAAGAAGAGATTTAAAGCCAGATTAGTTGTAAAAGGATTTGCATAGAAAAAGGGTATTGATTTTGATGATATTTTTTCTCCAGTTGTTAAAATGACTTCTATTTGTATTGTTTTAAGTATTGTCGTTGTTGAAGATTTGCATTTAGAACAGCTTGATGTTAAAGCATCATTTCTCCATGGTGATTTGGAAGAGGAAATATATATGGACCAACCACAAGGATTTGAGGTCAAAGGTAAGGAGAAACTAGTGTGTAGATTGAAGAAAAGTTTATATGGCTTGAAGCAAGCACCTCGGCAATGGTACTTGAAATTTGATAGTTTTATGGTTGAGCAAGGCTACAACAGGTGTAATTCTGACCATTGTGTTTATTTTAAGAGGTTGGATAATGACAACTACATTATTTTATGTCTATATGTTGATGACATGCTTGTAGCAGGGTCTAACATGGATCACATAAGTGAGCTAAAACAACAGTTAGCAAAATCTTTTGCTATGAAGGATTTAGGGGTAGCAAAACAAATCCTTGGTATGAAAATTTGTAGAGATAGGAAAAATAGAAAATTGTTTTTATCTCAGGCTAATTATGTTGAAAAGGTGTTGCAGAGATTTCATATGGAGAATGCAAAAGCTATCAGCACACCTTTGCCTAGTCATGTTAAATTGACTAAGGATATGTGTCCAAAGACACAAGAGGAGGAAGAAAAAATGTCCAAGGTACCATATGCTTTAGCTGTAGGCAGTTTAATATATGCCGTAGTATGCACAAGAATGGATATTGCACATGTTGTAGGAGTTGTTAGTAGGTATTTGAGTCATCTCAGAGTTGAGCATTGGAATGCGGTAAAATGGATTCTTAGGTACTTGAAAGGTACATCCAATAAATGCTTATGTTTTGGGGGCTCTAATACTAATTTAAAAGGATTTGTTGACTTAAATTTGGCAAGGGATATAGATACCAGGTGGAGTACCATAGGTTATGTATTTACAGTTGGTGGGACAACAGTGAGTTGGATTTCTTGATTGCAAAAGGTGGTTGCTTTATCCACCACAAAGGCAGAGTATGTTGCTACAATAGAGGCAGAAAAGGAGATGATATGGCTAAAAATTTTCATGGATGAGTTGGGAAAACAACAGGGTGGAAATTACTTGTTTACAAATAGCCAAAGTGCTATACATCTTGCAAAGAATTCTTCCTTGCATTCTAAAACAAAACACATACAGTTGAGATATCATTTCATTCAGTGAGTGTTGGAGGATGGGCAGGTCAAGCTGGACAAGATACATATAGATGTCAATCTAGAAAATATATTTACGAAGGCAGTGACAAGGGAGAAGCTGAGCTCCTCTTTAGCTTCAATTGGCCTTCAAGATTGAATTAAAGTATAATAGAGCAGTAGGGTCCAAGGTACTTATTTCTAGTGGGAGCTATAATTGCAGTAGTGTCATCTAGGATTAGTCTCCAAGTGGGAGATTGTTGGTATGTGGTGACTGATCATGCTATACTATATATCCCATGGTATACTATACACCCCAACATGTATCCTTGCGGGGGTTCAGGGGTGAAATCCCCCGAGAAAAAAATTCCTCCTACTTTTTCGCGTCATCACTGAAAAAGGGAAAAATCAATGAAAAAAAGAAAAAAACCTGATTTTGTAGAACCCTAATCTGGAAGCTTCTAAGCTTGTTAAAAAGGGGTTTGGCTGGAGGTTACAGTATGATGAAAAATGTGATTATTTTCAAGATCATAATAGGTTTTTGCACTAGATAATAAAATCATTGGATGGCTATGGTTTGGTGGATGTAGCCCAAATTGGGTGAACCACGTTAAATTCTCTGTGTTATAATTTATTCTATGTGTGTTTTAGTTTTTTTTGTTTATTAATTAAATTTGCATTTAATTGTTAGATATCTACCATTTCTAACCCTAACACCCCCAATGTAGTAATGTTAGGCCCTTTTATGAAACTATCGGCCTAATACCCCTACATTGGGGGAACTCCCCTCATAGCTCCACTAATAGGCCAATGAATGCATATCATCATGCCTTCATTGGCCTATCAGTTGAGATATGAGGGGAGTTCCCCCGATGTAGTAATGTTAGGCATTTTTATGACACTATCGGCATAACATTACTACATCAGGGGAACTCCTCTCATAGCTCTACTGATAGGTCGATGAAAGCATATCGACATGCTTTCATCGGCCTAACGGTGGAGCTATGAATTGAGTTCCCCTGATGTAGTAATGTTAGGCAATTTTATGACACTATAAGCCTAAAATTACTACATCGGCAGAACTCTCCTCATAGCTCCACCGATAGGCCGATGAAGGAATCTCGGTGGAGCTATGAGGGGAGTTCTCCCAATGTAGTAATGTTAGGTCGATTGTGTCACTATCAGCCTTACATTACAACATTGGGGGAACTCCACTCATAGCTCCATTGATATGCCAATGAATGCATGTCGATAAGCCAATGAAAGCATGTCAATACACTTTCATCAAACTATTGGTGGAGATATGAGGGGAGTTCCCTCGATATAGTAATGTATGTACAATAGTGTCACTATCAGCCTAATATTACTACATTAGGGGAACTCCCCTCATAGCCCCGCTGATAGGCCAATGAAATCATATTGGCGTGCTTTCATAGGCATATCAGTGGTGCTATGAGGGGAGTTCCCCCAATGTAGTAATTTTGGGCCTATAGTGACACTATCAGCCTAACATTACTACATCAGGGGAACTCCCCTCATATATTCCCTGATACACCGATGAAAGCATGACAATATGCTTTCATTGGACTATCGGTGGAGATATGAGGGGCATTCCCCTGATGTAGTAATGTTAGCCTGATAGTATATCAACATGCTTTCATCGGCCTATCAGTGGAGATAGGAGGGGAGTTCCCCTGATGTAGTAATGTTAGGCCCTCTTATGACAATATGGGCCTAACATTACTACATCAGGGGAACTCCCCTCATAGCTCCACTGATAGGCATCATATCAAAATGCTTTCATTGAACTATCATTGGAGATATGAGGGGAGTTCCCTCGATGTAATATTAGGCCCTTTTATGACACTATCGGCCTAACATTACTACATTGGGGGAACTCCCCTCATAGCTCCACTCATAGGCCAATGAAATCATATCAGCATGCTTTCATCGACCTATCAATGGAGCTATGAGGGGAGTTCCTCTAATGTAGCAATGTTAGGCTAATAGTGTCATAAAAAGGCCTAACATTACTACATGAATGGAACTCCAATCATATCTCCACTAATAGGCTGATGAAAGCATGCTGATATGCTTTCATGAGCCAACTGGTGGAGATATGAGGGGACTTCCCCCGATGTAGTAATGTTAGTCCTTTTATAACAATATTGGCCTAATATTACTACATTGAGGGAACTCCCCTCATATCTCCACCGATAAGCTAATGAAATCATATCGACATGCTTTCATCAACCGATCAGTGGAGATATGAGAGGAGTTCCCTTGACGTAGTAATCTTATGCCCCTTTATGACACCATTCGCCTAACATTAATACATCAGGGGAAATCCCTTCATAGCTCCACTCATAGGCTAATGAAAGAATATAGACATGCTTTCATCGACCTATCAGTGGAGGTATGAGAGGAGTTTCACCAATGTAGTAATGTTAGGTTGATAGTGTCATAAAAGGGCCTAACATTACTACATCAGGAGAACTCCCCTCATATCTCCACTAATAGGCTAATGAAAGCATGTCGATATGCTTTCATTGGCCTATTGGTGGAGATATGAGGGGAGTTCCCTTGATGTAGTAATGTTTGGCCAATAGTGTCATAAAAGGGCCTAACATTACTAAATCGGGGGAACTCCCCTCATATCTCCACTGCTAGGCCGTTGAAAGCATGTCGGCATGCTTTCATCGGCCTAACGGTGTAGATATGAGGGGAGTTCCGCCAATGTAGTAATGTTAGGCTTATAGTTTCACTATCAGCCTAACATTACTACATTGGGGTAAATCCCCTCATAGCTCCACCGTTATGCCAATGAAAGCATGTTGATATGCTTTCATCGGTTTATCAATGGAACTATAAGGGGAGTTCCCCCAATGTAGTAATGTTAGGCCGATATTGTCATAAAAGGGTCTAAAATTACGACATAAGGGGAACGCCTCTGATATCTCCACCTATAGGCCGATGAAAGCATGTTGATATACTATTGGCCTAACATTACTACATCAGGGGATCTCCCCTCATAAGTCCTTCGATAGGTCGATGAAATTTTTTTGATTTGCTTTCATCGGCCTATCGGTGGAGATATGAGGGGAGTTACCCCAATGTAGAAGTGTTAGGTTGATAGTGTCACTATCAGCCTAAGATTACTACATCGGGGGAACTCCCCTCATAGCTCCACCGATATATCAATGAAGGCATGTCGATATTCTTTCATCGACCTATTAGTTGAGCTATGAGGGGAGTTCCCCCAATGTATTAATGTTAGACCAATAGTGTCATGAAAGGGCCTAACATTACTACATCAAGGAAAATCCCCTCACATATCCATTGATAGACTGATGAAAGCATGTCGATATACTATCTGCCTAACATTACTACATCGGGGGAACCCCCCTCATAGGTCCACTGATAGGCTGATCAAAATTTTTTGATATGATTTCATTGGCCTATCAGTGGAGATATGAGGGGAGTTCCCCCAATGTGTTAATGTTAGGATGATAGCATTATAAAATGGCCTAACATTACTACATTGGGGGAACTCCCCTCATATCTCCATTGATAAGTCGGTGAAAGCATGCCTATATATTGTCGGGATAAGTTTACTACATCAAGGGGACTCCCCTCATATCTCCACCGATATGCCAATGAAAGCATGCCAATATGCTTTCATCGGTCTATTGGTGGAGCTATGAGGGGAGTTCCCCTGATGTAGTAATGTTAGGCCGATAGTGTCGGAATTCTTTTATCAGTCTATCGGTGGATACATGAGGGGAGTTCCCTCGATGTAATAATGTTCAGTCGATAGTGACCCTATCGGCTGAATATTACTACATCGGGGGAACTCCCGTCATAGCTCCACCAATAGGTCGATGAAAGAATCTCGATATGCTATCATCAGCCTATCAGTCGAGCTATCAGGGGAGTTCCCCTGATGTAGTAATGTTATGCCAATAGTGTAGTAATTTTATGCTAATAGTGACACTATCAGCCTTACATTACTACATCAGGGGAACTCCCTTGATAGCCAATAGGACAATGAAATCATATTGACATGCTTTCATTGGCCTATCGGTTGAGATATTAGGGGAGTTCCCATGATGTAGTAATGTTTGGCCCTTTTATGACACTATCAGCCTAACATTACTACATTGGGGGAACTCCCCTCAAAGCTCCACCGATAGGCTGATAAAGGAATATCGGTGGAGCTATGTGGGGATTTCCCCCAATGTAGTAATGTTAGGCCAATAGTGTCATAATAGGGCCTAACATTACTACATTAGGGGAAATTCCCTAATAGCTCCACCAATAGGCCAGTGAAAGCATGTCGATATGCTTTCTTCAGCCTATTGGTGGAGCTATGAGGAGAGTTCCCTCAATGTAGTAATGTTTGATAGATAGTGTCACTGTCAGCCTATCAGTGGAAATATGAGGGGAATTCCCCTAATGACACTATTAGCCTGACATTAGCACATCAGGGAAACTCCCCTCATATCTACACTAATAGGTTGATGAAATCATGTCAATAAGCTTTCATCAGCCTATCAGTGGACATATGAGAGGAGTTCCCCTGATGTAGTAATGATAGGCCTATAGACTCATTATAAGCCTAACATTACTACATCAAGGGAAATCCCTTCATATCTCCACCCATAGGCCAATGAAAGCATGTCAATAGTCTTTCATCAACCTATTGGTGGAGCTATGAAGGGAGTTCTCCCAATGTAGTAATGTTAGGCTAATAATGACAATATCGGCCTAACATTACTACATCAGGGGAACTCCCCTCATATCTCCACTGATAGGCTAATCAAAGCATGTTGAATATGCTTTCATTGGCATATCAGTGGAGATATGTGGGGAGTTCCCCTGATGTAGTAATTTTAGGTTGATAGTATATGAACATGCTTTAATTGGCTTATCAGTGGAGATATGAGGGATTTCCCCATATGTAGTAATGCTAGGCCGATAGTGAAACTATTGGTGTAACATTACTACATTGGTGGAAATCCCCTCATAGCTCCACTCATAGGCATATGAAATCATATCGGCATGCTTTCATTGGCCTATCTGTGGAGATATGAGGGGAGTTCCCCTAATGTAGTAATGTGAGGCCAATAGTGACACTATCGGCCTAACATTACTACATCGGGGGAACTCCCCTCATTTATCCATGGATAGGCTTATGAAAGCATGTAGATATGCTTTCATCGGCCTATGAGTGGAGCTATGAGGGGAGTCCCCCTGATGTAGTAATGTTAGGCTGATAGTGTCATAAAAGGGCCTAACATTACTACATCAAGGCAACTCCCCTCATATCTCCAGCGATAGGCCGATGAAAGCATATTGAGAGGCTTTCATCGGCCTATTAGTGGAGATATGAGGGGAGTTCCCCCGATGTAGTAATGTTAGGCCCTTTTATGACACTATCAGCTTTAGATTACTACATTGGGCAAACTCCCCTCATATTTCCATCGATAGGCTAATGAAACCATATTGGCCTATCTCCACCGCTAGGGGGATGAAAGCTTATCGCCATTTTTTCATTAGACTATTGATGGAGCTATGAGGGAAGCTCCTCTTATTTAGTAATGTTAGGCCAATTGTATATTGGCATGCTTTCATCAGCCTATCAATGTAGAAATGAGGAGAGTTCCCCCGATGTAGTAGTGTCACTATCGGCCTAACATTACTACATCAGGGGAACTCCCCTCATATCTCCACAGATAGGCCAATGATAGAATATTCAACATATTAGTGGAGATATGAGGGGAGTTCCCCTAATGTAGTAATGTTAGGCCCTTTTATGACACTATCGACCTAACATTACTATAGCGGGGGAACTCTCATCATAGCTCCACTAATAGGCTGATGAAAGAATTCCAGCATGCTTTCAATGTCCTATCATTGGAGATATGAGGCAAGTTCCTCTGATGTAGTAATGTTAGGTCCTTTTATCAAACTATTGGCCCAAGATTACTACATCAAAGAAATCCCCTCATATCTCAACTGATAGGGCGATGAAAGCATATCGGCATGGTTTAATCAACCTATTAGTGGAGACATAAGGGGAGTTCCCTCATTGTAGTAATCTTAGGCCCTTTTATGACACTATCAACCTAACACTACTACATCAGGTGAACTCCCCTCATAGCTCCACTGGTAGGCCGATGAAAGAATATCAACATAATTTCATTGTCCTATCAGTGGAGCTATGAGGGGAGTTCCCCCGATGTTAAAAGTTAGGCCGATAGTGTCATAAAAGGGCCTAACATTACTACATCGAGGGAACTCCCCTCATGGCTCCACTGATAGGCCAATGAAAGCATATCAAAAAAAATTCATCAGCCTATTGGTGGAGATATGAGGAGAGTTCGCCCGATGTAGTACTGTTAGGCTGATAGTGTCACTATTAGCCTAATATTACTACATTAGGTGAACTCCCCTAATATCTCCATAGATAGGCTGATGAAAGCATGTCAATATGCTTTCATTGGCCTATGAGTGGAGCACTGAGGGGATTTCCCCCAATGTAGTAATGTTATGCCGATAGTGTCATAAAAGGGCCTAACATTATTACATCAGGGGAACTCCACTCCTAGCTCCACCAATAGGCCGATGGAAGCATATCAACATGCTTTCATTGGCCTATCAGTGGAGATATGAGGGAATTTCACCCGATGTATTAATGTTAGGCCCTCTTATGACACTATTAGCCTAACATTACTACATCAGGGGAACTACCCTCATATTTCAACCCATAGGCCGATGAAAGCATGTTGATATGCTTTCATTGGCCTATGAGTGGAGCTATGAGGGGATATCCCATGATGTAGTAATGTTAGGATGATAGTGTCATAAAAGGGCCTAGCATTACTACATCAAGGGAAATCCCTTCATCTCTCCAATGATAGGCCGATGAAAGCATATCAGCATGATTTCATCGGCGTATCGATGTAGATATGAGGGGAGTTCCCTCGATGTAGTAATATTAAGCTGATAGTTTCACTATCATCCTAACACTACTACATCAGGGGAACTCCCCTCATAGCTCAACCGATATGCCAATGCAAGCATTCTAATGTGCTTTCATCGGCCTAACAGTAGAGCTATGAGGGGAGTTCCCCTGATGTAGTAATGTTAGCCTGATAGTGACACTATCGGCCTAACATTATTATATCGGGGGGACTCCCCTTATATCTCCACCAACAGGTTGATGAAAGCATATCTACATGCTTTCAATGGCCTATCATTGGAGATATGAGGGGAGTTCCCCTGATTTAGTAATTTTAGGGGCTTTTATGAGACTATCAGCATAACATTACTACATCGGGTGAACTCCCCTCATAGCTCTACCAATAGGCCGATTAAAGCATGTCGATATACTTTCATCGGCCTATCAATGGAGCTATGAGGGGAGTTCCCTTGATGTAGTAATGTTATGCCAATAGTTTCATAAAAGGGCCTAACATTACTACATTGGGGTAACTCCCTTCATATCTCCACTGATAGGCCAATGAAACCATGTCGATATGCTTTCATCGACCTATGAGTGGATCTAGTTGGGGATTTCTCTCGATGTAGTAATGTTAGGCCGATATTTTCATAAAAGGGCCTAACATTACTACATCGGGGGAATTCCCCTTAGAGCTCCACCGATAGGCTGATGAAAGAGTATCATCATGCTTTCATTGGCCTATGAGTGGAACTATGAGGGGAGTTTTTCCAATGTAGTAATGTTAGGCCGATAGTGTCATAAAAGGGCCTAACATTACTACATTAGGAGAACTCCCCTCATATCTCCACTAATAGGCTGATGAAAGCATGTCGATATGCTTTCATCGGCCTATTTGTGGAGATATGAGGGGAGTTCCCCCGATGTAGTAATGTTAGGCCAATAGTGTCATAAAAGGGCCTAACATTACTACATCGGGGGAACTCCCCTAATATCTCCACTGATAGGCCGTTGAAAGCATGTCTACATTCTTTCATCAGTCTATCGGTGTAGATATGAGGTGAGTTCCCCTAATGTAGTAATGTTAGGCTGATAGTGTCACTGTCAACCTAACATTACTACATTGGGGGAACTCCCCTCATAGCTCCACCGATATGCCATTGAAAGCATATCGACATACTTTCATTGGCCTATCAGTGGAGATATGAGGGGATTTCCACCGATGTAGTAATGTTAGGCCCTTTTATGAGAATATCAGCCTAACATTACTATGTCAAGGGAACTCCCCTCATAGCTCTACCGATAGACCAATGAAAGAGTATCGACATGCTTTCATTGGAATATCGGTGCATCTATGAGGGGAGTTCCCCCGATGTAGTAATGTTAGGTTGATAGTGACACTATCAGCCTAACATTACTACATCGGGGGAACTCCCCTCATATCTCCACTAATAGGCCAATGAATGCATGTGAAATATGCTTTCATCGGCCTAGTGGTGGAGATATGAGGGGAGTTTTTTTGATGTAGTAATGTTAGTTCAATAGTATATTGACATGCTTTCATTGGCCTATCAGTGGAGATATGAGGGGGAGTTTGCCCGATGTAGTAGTGTTAGACCCTTTTATAACTCTATCAGCCTAACATTACTACATCAAGGGAACTCTCCTCATATCCCCATGGATAGGCAGATGAAAGCATATCGACATGCTTTCAACTGCCTATCAGTGGAGATATGAGGGGAGTTCCCCCAATGTAGCAATCTTAGGCCGACAGTGTCCAAAAAGGGCCTAACATTACTACATCAGGGGACCTCCCCTCATATCTCCAATTATAGGTCGATGAAAGCATGTTGATATGCTTTCATCTACCTATCGGCTATGAGAAAATGGAGATATGCTTTCATCGCCCTATGGATGGTGATATGTGGGGAGTTACCCCAATGTAGTAATGTTAGGCCGATAGTGCCAGTATCGGCCTAACATTAATACATCAAGGGAACTCCCCTTATAGCTCCACCGACATACTGATGAAAGCATGCAGATATGCTTTCATCAACTTATCAGTGGAGCTATGAGGGGAGTTCCTCTGATGTAGTAATGTTAGGCCGATAGTGTCATAAAAGGGCCTAACATTACTAAATTATGGGAACTCCCCTCATATCTCCACTAAATGGTTGAAGAAAGCATGCGATATATTGTCGGCCTAACATTACTACATCGGGGGAACTCCCCTCATAGCTCCAACGATAGGCCAATGAAAAAATTCCAATATGATTTCATCGCCCTATTGGTGGAGATATGGGGGGAGTTCCCTCGATGTAGTAATGTTAGGCCGATAATGTCATACAAGGGCCTAACATTACTACATCGGGGGAACTCCCCTCATATCTTCACTGATAGGCCAATGAAAGAATGTCAATATGCTATCGGCTTAACATTACTACATCATGGGAACTCCCCTCATAGCTCCACTGACAGGCCAATGAAAAAATCTTGATATGCTTTCATCGGCCTATTAGTGGAGATATGAGGGGAGTTCCCCCGATGTAGTAATTAGGTCAATAGTGTCACTATTGGTGTAACATTATTATATTGAGAGAACTCCCCTCATAGCTCCACCGATATTCCAATGAAAGCATGCCGATATGCTTTCATTGGCCTATCAGTGGAGCTATGAGGGGAGTTCCCTTGATGTGGTAGTGCTATGATGATAGTGTATGAAAAGGGCCTAACATTACTACATTCCTTGAACTCACCTCATATCTGCACTAATAGGCCGATGAAAGCATGTCGATATACTATCGGCCTAATAATACTACATTGGGGGAACTCCCCTCATAGATCCATCGATAGGCTAATGAAAGTATGCCAACATGCTTTGAATGTCCTATCAGTGGAGATATGAGGGGAGTTCCCTTGATGTAGTAATGTTAGGTCCTTTGATGAAACTATCGGCCTAACATTACTACATCAGGGGAACTCCCCTCATATCTCCACTGATAGGGCAATGAAATCATATCGACATGCTTTAATCGGCCTATTAGTGGAGACATGAGGGGAGTTCCCCCATTGTAGTAATGTTAGGCCCTTTTATGACACTATCGGCCTAACACTACTACATCAGGGGAACTCCCCTCATAGCTCCACTGATAGGATAATGAAAGAATATCAACATGCTTTCATTAGCATATTGGTGGAGCTATGAGGGGAGTTCCCCCAATGTAGTAATGTTAGGTCGATAGTGTCATAAAGGGGCCTAACATTACTACATCAAGGGTACTCCCCTCATGGCTCCACCGATAGGCCAATGAAAGCATATCAAATATGTATCACATCCGGACATGAGTCCTCTACTTATATCTAAAATCTTATAAAAAAATATTATCACTTTATTGTGGTTAGGGTGGTCAAACAGACACCTACTTCTTATTTTTTCCCTGAAATTTAAGTACTACTGCATTGAAATTTCAAATTTCACCAAATAGTTTTTTTTTTTTTAAATAAACCTAGTAGTTTAGAAACTAAATTCAAATTTTCTATAGATTCTATTCTTACATATTTTTGAAATAATATAGATAACTTATTCAAATTTTTACATCAAGTTTCCCAACTCTGATTTTTCTATTTTTTTTGCCACTTAAGGGCCTATTTTTTCCATGATGATCCTGGTCATACCCACATCAATAGTCAAAAAGTGTACTAAAGTTGTTCTAGTGTACTTTTCTAATGGTCCTAGACACTTTATTCCCCTTTTGGGACACTTCATGATGAAATGAGACACTTTGTGAAAAAAGGGGACACTTTGCAAAAAGAAAAGGATGCTTTGCGAACTTTTTTTCCAAGGTCCTAAATCTACCTAGAAATGTGTAAAAATGAAGCTAAGGCACAAAAGGATCAACTCACCTGGTCTTGGAGATTTCCTCAAGCTACATCCTCCCATAGGCTCTTGAGTCTTGGACCTGCATGTATTCTTGATGGCTCAAAATTTTCACTTACTCTATAACAAAGTCAAACTACAAGAAGGTAAAAGAAAAAATGATTTCAAATTAATTCACTTTTTACTCTTATATATTTCTAAATTAGGTCATTTTGTATATTAGGGTTAAAAGTTCTTTTCATTCAAACTAGCATACCGGGGGCTAGCGAACTCCGTTTTTGATGCCATTTGTTGCATTGGATTCGTGATTCCACTTTCATTCTCATCAAATGTCTATCACTATGTGGCATGGTACTAGGAAATACCCTATGATACGACTTATCTAATTAAATGTGGTTAGATTGCTACCTTGATTCCACCTCCTTAAAGCAAGTAGAATCAAGGGGGGCATACATCTACCCTTGAATTTGATTTCATAAAGAAGTTAGATAAGAGGATTTTTGAACAACTAAAGAATTGGTTTTGCAGGATGTAGTTCCCAACACTGTGGTTTTTCCGATAGATACAGTGGGAGATTCATTCTCCCATGCTCACAAATGAATCCATATGAGTATATGAAACAAAGTTTATTGTTCGAATTCCTTTAGCTTGCATACACATGTAGAGTCATATGGGCACTAAAGAGGGGGATAAATGTGGCAATAGAATTGTACTCCTTGCTTAGAGAAATTACAATTTCTTGCTTAATTTGGACCTATTTTGGTACCCTTTCATTTGTGATCCTTTTAAATCATCATTAATAGGCCCCTAAGACCCTTTATTTTGGATATCAAGGCTTTTTTCAACTAAAATCTTGACAAAATCAACAAAAGCATTAAATTTTCTAACAGTCCATCATTGGCCCACCCCAAAAACTAAGATGCAACTCATATGCCACCTTGGGCATATGAGTCCCCCTAGGTGGGACCCATACACCACAATTGGCTTATGAGTCTCGTGTGGCCTATTTTTAGGGTTTGAGTGGGAAATTCAAGTTTTAATTCAAAATTTTGGGTGATGTTGGCCTTTGAGATCTAAATAACAATAAATTAGATGAGTGCTTATATAAACAAGCTTCTAAGTCATTATTTTCATCTAGAGAAAGCAATTCAAGATGTAAGCACTCACAAGCATTCAAACATTCTTTCACAAGAGAATTCAAGAGCAAGAAGCAAGAGAATTTGAAGTCTTGGAGCAGCATTATATGTTTTTGTAGGTCTTCCAAAGATTGATTATGGTTCCCTATGGTGAATCATGATCAATTCTAGGTTGGGGAGATGCAACTAGCTATCAAGACAAGCCTAATGACTTCTTTCCTAAGTGATTACATCCTCCATTATCACTCTATGTTTAGCCTAATGAAGGTACATGTGTTCATTATGTCTTATTAGGGTGAGTAGACATCTCCCAAAGTGAGTCTCTCATCTTTGTGTTTCATTCATGCATCTCATTCTAGCACAATAGAATAGGGTTGCATTGCATTTCAGATTTCCTAATCTTAGAGACACTTAAGATTAGGGTTTTTATGCACATTTACTTTCAATATCCATTGTTTCTATCAAGGTTTGATTACCAAACTAGGGGTTTGACCAAGGAAAACCCCCATAACCAAATCAACACTATATTCTATTTTGCAAGTCTTTTTACAGGTTTAGATCTAGAAATTAGGCTAAGAAGGTAGAGCAAGGATAGAAGATGTTCCGTAGAAAATTGGACCCTCTTGAGAAAACAGACAATTTCATGCATAATTGGACCCAATTTTGAGTCCCTTTACATCATTCTCCTTTCAAAATAATGTTTATAGGCCCCTTAGACCAATTAATGTTGATCTAGAGGCCTGTTTTACCTGAGAAATCACATAAAACCTGATAAACAACATTTAATTAGATCATATCCTGAAAACCCACCTTCAAACAATAGTAGTGGGACCCATTCACCACCTTGGGTGAATGAGTCCCCTCTGGTGGGAACCATTTTCCAAGGGTGGCGAATGAATCCCCTTTGAGGGAAAATTCAAATTTAAGCAGAAATTTAATCAATTTATTTTTAATTTCTAGTGAATATCGGCCTCTTAGGTCTAATTAACGGGAAAATAAGGTGTTTTTTCTTATAAATACTCATTTTAAGTCATTTCACACATATTTTCATCATCTCTTCTTATCTTTTATCATTTTCTCAAGAGCAATTCATAAAGTTAAGTCTTCCACAACAAGTTTCATTAGCAAAAGTTGAAGTTTTAAGGAAGCAAACTAGGGTTTTTGTAGGTCTTGAAGCTCACTTCTCTTGTTAAGATCCAACATTGTAAAGTATTTATAATGGATTCCTATGGTGAATCATGAAGAAATATAGGGTGAAGAGGTGCAACTATCCACCAAATCACACCTAAGGACTCAGTTTCCTATTGATTCCATCTTCCATTTTCATTCTATCTTCATATCAAGGTTTTCATCTTGTTTGTTTATCATTTACATGTCATTTCATTCCTATTTTTCATATGTTGTAAAGTTTCTAGGGTTGAGATATTGCATCATATAGATCATTCTTGCATGTCTTATTCTAGATTAATAGAATAGGGTGTTTGTTATGATTCAGAATTTCTAAGTCTTTGACACATCTAAGGCTAGGGTTTAAGTAGATTTTTCTCCATTCAAGGTTTAATTACCCAACTAGGGGTTTGACCAAGGAAAACCCCCCATTAGAAAAACAATTTTGAGTTGTTTTGCAGAAATATTATGAGATCTGAAGTTGGTTTTCTGTCAAAAATTGTTGTACAGGTGTCAACGTGTAGGATAGAAGTTTCAAGTTGCAAAAATGTGAAAGTGGACTAATTCGCTAGGTATGGTGAATGAGTCCCTCCTGAGGTGAAAATTTGAGTCAGATGCAGTTCCTGGTCCCCAACTGTCAAAAAATAGATTATGTGCAGAAAAGTCTTGATCTGGGACTAATTCGCCCAAGGTGGTGAATGAGTCCCGGTCAGCCCATATTCAAGTTTCATCAGTTTTCCAAATTGTTTTCCAGTCATCTAAAGTTTTTCAGGTGCACACATTCTAAGAAACAACCTTTTTTTTAGATCAATTTGCATTTTTCTTAATTCTTTCAAGATTTTTTGCAAACAACACTGTGTTTTCAAACATATCATAGATCTTAGTCTTGCATTCATATTTAATCCTTTAGATCATTCAATTGCATTTCGTTTGCTTCATTTATATTAAACAAAATTGCTTATAACATCATTTGAATGAAGTAGTTTGCATTTTTGGCCCTACCTCTCTCTTTTTAGGTGAAAAACCCTAGAAGAGTTAGAGAAGTCCTAGAGAGCCAAAAATCAATAGTTCATTTTGGCGAAACTAAATTTTGAGCATAACATCTTTCTAATTTTCCTTTCTATTTGCATCTTAGGAGTTAATTGCTTCATCATTTTGCATTGTTTGCATCTTTAGGATTATGAAACATTGCATAAGTGAAAGCATTCTTTAGCTTCCATCATTGCATTTCATTCAATCATTATAAATATCTACATTTTATTTTTGTATTTGTATTGTACAAATTTGAAATTTTACAGAAAACATAAAAAATCTTAAATTTTTTTATCTCCTAGGACTCATTTGCCACCTAGGGAAAATTAGTCCCTATATAGTTTTGCATCAACATTTCCAGATTTTAGTTTCTTGCATCAATTGCATCTTTCTATTTTTTTCCATTCTCTTTCTGTTACAGTTCATTTATTTTTGTTTTCATTAGCATAAATTTCATTTCTTTTTATGGCATTCATGGATAGTTTTAGATCTTTGAAAATTTATTTTTCCATTTTCATTCCTAGTTCCTTTAGATCAAATTCATCAATACATAAGGACACAAAAAATGAAACATCAAACAATCCCTTTAAACACATGATTCAAATTAGAAACAAAATCTCATCTAAGCCTCTTAGTAGTGATGATGTTGATAAGTTAGATGAAGTCCTTCAAGATTTCCTCTCACTCACGTCATCCTCTAATGCTTGCAATGAGAAACATAAACCCCTTAATGATAAATTTTCCCTCAAACCTTTTGCTTGTGATGACTTTGATTTGTTAGATGAAGCCCTCCAAGACTTCATCTCACATAAGCCATCCACTAAGGTTTGTGGGGGCCAACTCATGATACCGAATGTTACAACCTCTAATGCTTCTCTTGAACATCTTAAACTGGTTGACAACAATTTACCCCTCAAACCCTTTAGTCTGATGATTTGCATAAATGCTAGATGAGTTTCTTCAAGACTTCATCTCACCCAACTCATCCACTTTGGTTTGTTGTGAGACCTCTAATATCAAGGACGTTAATTTAATTCTACCTAAGATTATTCTTTACCCACCCTCACATCCACTTCACCCCTCTAATCGACCCCGATACACCCTCTACCCTCCTAAAACCAATGTATTGCAGCAATCTAGTAATGATACTATTGCTCATACCTATAACACCCAAAACAACCCACAACCACCACAACCAACCCCACCCTATTTACCTTTACCCAATTCACCTAGTGCTCTACATTATAGCCCAACCAAAAAGGAGTATGATCTTTTTGAACAATTAAAGACTACTCCCGCCAAGATTTCCCTTTGGGATTTTCTTCAAAACTCACCAAATTATCACAACATTCTTCAAACTACTCTAAAAAAAATTACAATTCCTCTTGGTACCACTCTGAATGATGTGGAAACTCTCATTCACAAAAATAATCTTGACATTACCTTCCATCAACATGAGCTCCCTCCTTTGATCAAGTCCTTTGAAAAAGAGATTACAAGTCCTTTGAAAACATTAATTCCAACATCCAATATAGACCCTCGTCAAATTGAGCAAAATGATAAGGAATTGGTATCTAAATTATTTGGAGATGATTAGGGATCCTTAGAATTCACACCCTCATTTATGGGCGAATACATATTCACACAAAATAAAGATGAAAAACAAGATCACCCAACCATCATGTCCACTCAAAATTTTGAACAATCTTCTCAAACATCTATCTCCTATAATTTGGATGATAATGCAACATACACAACAAATTTTGATGAGATAGATTACCAATCCCCACCTACTCCGCACAAAATGGAAAGACTTTATGGAAAAGGCTATAAATTTGTAAAAAAATTAGGCTATACTAGAAAAGGGTGTGGAAAGAATGAGCAAGGTATATGTGTTCCTACTGAACTTAATACACAAGAAATGCAAACCAGATTGGGATATTCCTTTTCTAAAATGACCAAAGCTACTTGTTGACAGTCCTTTTGGCATAGCAACATGCAAACAGAATATTGCTACTCTGTTTCTCCTAAAAGAGAAAGACAACACATGGATATCTTAGCTCCCAAGGTCTTTGTAGTTGGTTCTCAACTGTGTTGGTGTCCCTCAGTGGTCAATGTAACAGTAATGTTCAAGGGGCTTGCTGGTGTGAGCTTCTGGATTGTTCTAAGGTCAAGCATGAATTTAAACCTACTCTAACCAGGGTTTTTTAAAGAAACATCAAAAGATAGACCAGAGCTTTGGAACATAAAAGAATGATAATTCACCTATCTTAACCAGACTTGTTATCTTTCAAGGATATCCTAAACTAAAACTACAGAACGAAATTAACTTGTGATTGACACATAGTTTCATTCGTTTATAGTGCTGATTTCAATAATAGATTGCAAGCTACCATTTAAACAAAACATTAAAGTAAGACTCCAATCCTTGAAAGCTTCTCAAATCAAATGATTAAACCAAGATAAACACCATTCTAAAACACAATCTAAAGTAGATTTTAATCTGGTTGCTTCTACTGTTAGTGAAACAGATAAACAACAATTGCAAAGATGGCACAATCACCAATGTACAGAAAATCTATGACTCCAAATTGTTTCCATTTATATTAAGAAAACTGAAAAGATACATTATTGGTTCCTACTGAATCCAACTGCCAACTAAGAAGAAAAAAGAAGCTCCTATTACAAAGAATCAGGATGCAGTTATGTCTCCTCCTACTTCAAAAAATTCCTACTCTATTGCTGCTCTTAACTTCTAACCTTTTTAGTTCTAACCTTAATTGTCTAACCCTTACAAAGAGTCCAGAATGCCATATATATAGAATGTACAAAAAAGGAACACGTTGGCTACTATTTTAGGGTTTTTACAAAATATCTCCTGACTACAGGAGGGTCGGCCCTCAGATCTTTCTGAGGAGAGTCAATACTGCATTCAATGGGAAGCCCTGCTGTCCATGCTGATGAAGGATTTCTTCCCATAGGAGAAGCCTTTTAGATCTTTTGGTAGCTGCAAAATTAATTCTTTTGTCTCTATGTCCATCTTTGAACTCCATCGGGGCTGCCTTAAATGTTCCAGAATATCACCATTAATACTGGTCTATCCCCATCAATGGTCCCTAAAGCTATCCCTGTGAGTCATGGTTGTTTCTTTCCTTCGGCCTCCTTCATGTCCCGGACCCTTCTGGACATTGACCACCTTCTGAAAGCATCATCAGAACTCCCTTTAGGTCTGAACATCATCACCTAAGCCGATCCATCAGCTCATGATCTCAGAATGAATACATGTCGTTCACATTCTGCAGACTTCCTTCACAGGAATAGTCAATTAGTCAAATTGGGCCAATGAGTCACTCTTTTAGTTTCCTTTGATTGGTTAGGCATACACCACGTGAGCTTCTCAGGTGGTCAAAGGTGGTCTGAATGACATTGCATGTCAGTGAGACACCTTCGGTGTCTCCCTGATGTGATTTCATCCTTCGGCAGTTATCGACATGGCATGGGTCAATCAGTGAGACATTTCGGCGAGCTATAGAAGTCATGTCGAGCTCGCAAAACCTATCAGCAAGACTACATGCTTTTGGAAAGACCACATGCCGAAGTTCTTCTTCTCTTGGCGAGTACATCCAGGTCGGGGAGACCTCTTCATGTCAGGGGGCTATTACCCCGAGTGCACAGCCTGTCGCTGAGACTCCTACGCTTCGCTAAGACCTTTCATCAAAGCCCCCTCTATCTTGGAAAGACCATCGCACTTGGGGAGACATCTCTCTGAGTCCATCCTTACTTCCCCAAACCTGAGTCCCCCTCTCCTTTCAGCGTGACTTCCTTCTTTGCCAAGACCTTATGGTGAAGGCATGATCCTATGTCAAGCTTCATTTCTTTCGGTGGGGTCCCCTTTCTATTAGCAGGACATCACATGGTCGGGGAGACCTCTTGGCACACATCTTTCCTCTCCTTGAGGGGACATCCTGTCGGTGTGACCCTTCATAGTTGCTGAGACTTCCTGGCAAGGATGCAAATCTTTCAGCGAGCTTCTCCATGTCGGCGAGACTATCGCTTGTCGCTATGACCTCATAGCAAAGCCCCTTCATTTGTTTGGAGTCTCTCTGATTTCCTCCTGTCCTCTTCAAGCTCAGGCCCTTTTTCATCAGTGTGACCATCACGAGTCAATGAGAGATTATACCGAGTCCTAGATCCTCTGGTGATAATGTTTCATTTCAACCAGACCCTATTGAATCAGCAAGAGGTTATGCCAATAGTATGTCATGTCGCCAAGAGCTTATTATTTCACTAAGAGCTTCCATCGAAGTCTCCCCACTTCGCTGAGAGTTTATTTGAGTTCGAGGAGGGCTTGTTTGATTTACAAGACATTCCCACATTGGTAAGACATCTTACCGAACATAATCCATTCTCCCTAATGACAACTTTCTTTGGTGTGACCTCCTTTCGGCCAGACACTATGCCGAAACCACAAATTTTTGCCGACCTTTTCATTTCGGGAGACCTCCTTTTGGTCACTTAGACATATTGATTCTCTCACCAAAGACCATTGATAGAATCCCTCGTGCCATGTCGGTGTGGCTGGAGCCACTCAGTGAGACGTTACCCTGATGCAGTTGAGTCTTGCCGAAATGTTTACTTTTTTGGTGGTCGGTAAGACATTGTGGGTTCACTGAGACCCTATATCGATGAAAGATTTCTCACCGATGTGTAAATTTTACCGTCAGTCGACAAGACCAAAATACTTTGCCAAGACCACATGCCAAATACTATTTGTTTGGTCGAAGTGTTTACTCATGAGGTGATTGGTGAGACATGAAAAGGTCACCATCACCTCATTTCGATGATGGCTTCTCTCACCGATAGGAACCCCCCCTTGCCGCTAGTTGGTGAGACATTGAGAGCTCGCCGAGACCTTTCTCCGAAGGAGACTTTCATGCCGATGGGGAAAATCCTCATTGCTGGGATGATGATTGATGTCCTGCCGATAGATGCCTGTAGGTGAATTCCACTTGCCATGACATCTCTAGGGTCTTGCCGATAGGCAACACAAACGCTTATCGACAGAATGTACTGGTAGTCAGCAAGACATCTACAAGGTCTTGCCAACTTTCTTCTTAGAGGAAAATTGTGACCAACTGGACTGAGGAATGCATTCCAACTGAACTCCCTTGGTAAATATCATCATGTGTGTGATTTAATACTGCAAAAGAAAGGTTTGCATTAGCACTCAAGGGAAAATAAAACACAAAATGTGTCATAATGAAATCCATTATTGCTTGTGATTATTTCAATGAATCCTTAGCAAGAAGAAAACCAACTTAGGCCAAGACAAAACCAAAATTAGATCAGAACAAGAAGACAAACTTAGGCAGAAAACAAGAGAACTCCCAAGAGGAAAGAAAGTAACAAAAAGAAAAGAAACCAAAAAGAGAAAGGGGGGACCCATTTTGTTCCAAATCAAAATGGGGTGGTTATGCAGGGCATAACACTAATCAATGACCATCCTTGACCACTAATGCTATAACATGTCACTCACAACACAAACTTACAATTAACATCTTGATTTACTTGATATAGCCTTAACACAGGTTCATTGACGTATGTCGATAGTGATGAGGCTTTGAAACAAATGTTAGGTGTTTACCATACCTCATCCTCACATACTTACATGAAACACATTACTCGTGACATGAACATTACTGAGCAAGAAGCAAGTGATATCACAGAAGAATTTTCTAAATATGAGAGTCCTAAATCCAACACACTCCCTTTAGGAGATACAATTGATGTGCCAATATACATTAAGGATAAAGATAAAGTTATTAAGACTGGGAAGTTCCTTGATGATGAGGAACAAGAAGATACTACCACTTTACTTCATGATTTTTGATGAGCCTAATTTTTGGTCCAACTTTGGGTAGAATCTATTGTTTATTTGTTGGTAGTTGTCATGGACTTTGATGTTAAATGTTGATATTTTCATAATGTTTCCCTCAAACCATTGACATTAGGCTTAATCCTATTTCTGCAAGTTTTAATGACATTGGCATATTATGTGGATTATCGATATTGATTTTGCATGTGGTTAATGAATGTTCCTTAAGGTGGTTATAGATATGCAGTCATTGTACATACTGACATTGCCATGCAGATTTAATTTAAAGATGCTATGTTGAGGAAGACATCACTAGTTGGGAATGCACCATAACATCCAACAAAGGAATCACTCAAAGGTCAAAGGAGGTTGATGGTAGAAGATTCCTCATGCAAATCAAATGTAACCGCGCTATAGTGGACTTTAATTTTGGTTGAGCAGATGCGGGCATTACTGTTGTGCTAGATCTATGTTGGACTTGAATGTCTAACTAGATTCCATGCACATGTAACTATCACCACTCCACTTTCTCTATTTTCCCTAAATGGAATCCTCCTAGTTGTGGAGTTGACTGCCTTGTTTAGTTGATAGTATAAATAAATATGTAATGCTCCTTCCTCAGGAGGTTGCATGATTTGATATTGTACTAGCACTCTCAATTTTTCAATACAAATACATTACTCTTTTGTACTCATGATTTATAATGAATAAAATAAAGTTCTAAGTTTGAGCATTTGAGTTATCATTAGTTTTAGAGGATACTTATCCAAGGGGGCCCACTTGGTGAGCAATTTGTCCTTTTAGTTTAGTACTAGTTTAGTATTACTTGTTTAGTAACTAGTTAGAAATCTGGCACCAAATGTTCCTACAGCCACTAGAATTTTATTTTGTGACTATTCCTGCAGCCAAAGCAAACAAAGTAGTGCCCTATTTGTTGCTCAAATTTTTATTACTGTTATGCATTTTAGTTTGATATAGTTGTTGATTGATGATTGGAATTTATGGTATTCCCTTCTAAGCAATTTACTTTCAGCATTGTATGTTACTTAGCTGTAGAATGAAATGGCTACTTTGAGTTCCTAGTGCACATATTATGCCAACCCATTTCAAGTTCACGTCCCTGGGTTGACAATTTAAATGCACCTTCATAATGATTGAAATAGCTATTCAGGTTAGATGTCCAATCTTTGAATCATGGTTGTAAGGGCTTAGTTATTAAATCATTGTAGGAGGCCAACAATTTTCCTAAATTTTTTGCTTGGACATATTCTGATATGCTTGGAATTGACCCAAAAATTGTGATGCATAACATTGTCCTTGCTAAAAATGCTAAACCCGTTCGTCAAAAGATCCAAAAAATGCATCCTAATAGAGCCTTGCATGTTAAATAAGAACTTGAAAAAAATCCTTGATGCAAGATTTATTAAACCTATTAATTATTCTCCTTGGATCTTAAACATTGTCACAGTTGCAAAACCCGATAATCGTATTCAAATGTGCATAGATTTTTGAGACTTGAATAAAGCCTCTTTAAAAGATGATTTTATACTTCCTAATATAGAAATGATCATGGATTCAATTGTTGGACATGCTTTGTTGTCATTCATGGATTTATTTTCTAGTTATAATCAACTCCTTATTAACCCTCAAGATCAATATAAAACTACCTTCACAACTACTTGGGGAACATTTTTTTGGGTTGTGATCCCCTTCGGTCTAAAGAATGCTGGAACAACTTATCAATGTGCAATGAAATTAATCTTCCATGATTACATTCACAAAATTCTGGAAGATTATGTCGATGATACCCTAGCTAAATTGTTAACATGACAAGACAATGTAAATTTCCTTTGTCAAATCTTCAAACCAACATGACAACACAATATGCGATTAAATCCGAAAAAGTTTCCTTGGTGTATATAGTGGTAAACTTTTGGGGTTTGTCATATCTCACAGAGGCATTGTGGTGGACACGAAGAAAATTGATGCAAATATTAACATGCCACCTCCTAGGAATATTTCTCAATTGTGCATTTTACAACCTGGTCGAATTCAAGCTATTTGTTATTTCATTGCATCTTTAGCCAATCCAACATTACCTTTCATGCATCTCCTTAAAAAGGGTGTCCCTTTTGATTGGGATGAGAATTGTAAACAGGATTTTGAGAGTCTAAAGGAATATCTAGCTACTCCACCTATTTTACAACCTATTGTGCCACATATATCATTTATCTTGTACATCATTGTATCTTCCCATGCTCTTGTAGCATTGTTGGCTCAACACAATGATCATGGTAAAGAACACCCCGTTTATTACATTAGCCACACCTTAATTGATTATGAGATATGCTATTCACTAATTGAAAAACAATGTTTGGCTCTTCTATTTGCTACTAGTAAGTTGTGACATCATTTACTAAATGTTAAAATACAAGTCATCACAAAATTTGATCCTCTTAAATATCTTTTCAACAAAACATACCTCTCTGGATGCTTAGCTAAGTGGGTGATGTTAATTGAGTTTGACCTTAAATTTGTTTCCCAAAAAGAAATAAAAGTTCAAGCCTTAACCAATCACTTAGTTGATGCTCCTTCTCCTTTTGCTTTACTTACTCTTGATTCCTTCCTTGATGATCATGCCTTAACCGCTGAAATTACACCATAGGAGTTATTTTTTGATGGATCTAAGTGTCAAACCGGTTCCAATGCTAGAGTGGTGCTAATTCCACCTGATGGAAAACCTATTCCCTTATCCTATCGATTAAATTTCCTATGCACTAATAATATAGCTGAGTATGAGGCATTGATCACAGGTTTGCAAGCTTCTTTATCTCTAAATGCTAAACATATCAAGATCTTTGGCGATTCACAATTTTTCATCAAACAAATCACTAGTACATATCAAACTAAACATGACAAATTATTAAAAAAAAAGGATATTATCATGAGATTATTAGAAAAAATTGACTCATTCACCATTGATAATATCCCACGCAAAGATAATCAACATGTGGATGCAATGGCGAGTGCAACCTGTCTCATCTCCCCACATGATCCTTCTACATAATTGACTTTCGTTATCCATCCCATCATGAAACCCTTGATCAATACTGCATTAGAAGACATTTTGGTGAGAACTCAAGATTCTTTGTGTGAATGGTATGATACAATATATAACTATTTGAAAGACAGTACCCTTCCCAAACCTACCACAATGAATACTCGAAAGAGTTTACATAAGCTCGCGGCTAAATATGTGATCCTTGCAAATGATTTATATAGAAGATATTTTAATGGTCTTGTATTATGATGTCTTAGAGATTTTGAAATCCCTTTAGTGCTCGAACAGGTTCATGTTGGTGCTTGTGGAGGACATTTTGGACCTGATGTTCATTAGTGGAAAAACTTATTCGTATGGGATATTATTAGAGACATATGGAGAAGGATCGATTCACCTATGTTAAACGATGTCACAAATGCCAAGAGCATAATAATTTGATCCACTCTCCTGGTGCTAAGCTTCATACCAATGTTCCCATTTGGTCGTTTTCACTATGGGGGTTAGATCTTATTGGAAAAATTTCACCGCCTTCTTCCACTAGACATACATTTATCATAAAGACAACAAACTATTTCACGAAATGGGTGGAAGTTGTTCCCCTCCATTCTACAATAGTTGAAGCAAGTTTTCATTTCATCTTGGATCACATAATTTCTTTCTTTGGACTCCCTTTCGTAATCGTTTTATATAATGGAACCCCATTCAAGAATAATGACGCTCAAACATTTCTTGAAACATTCAATATTCAACATCACTTTTCTACACCGTATTATCTACAATCCAATGGACAAGCTAAAAATACTAATAAGCTTCTCAAACAAATCCTCAAGAAAACTATCACCAAGCATCATAAAGACTAGCATACGCAACTATCTTATGCGCTTTGGGCTTATAGAACCAACGTTAGATCATCCACAATAAATACCCCTTATAACCTTGTTTATGGTACTGATGTGATTATGCGATTGGAGTTAGAAATTCCTACTTTGCGAGTTTCTCTCTGAGATATTTTTGACGGTGAAACTTATCAAGAACAACGATTACATCAACTCAAGATGCTCGATGAATAGTGCATTAATGCTCTAGAACATCTCTAGGATCATATCAAACAATTACAGTGCAAACACAACATTCATGTCATCCCTCACTCATTTTCTAAGCAATATTTTTTTCTTATTGAAAATCAATGAAATGCTAGTGCTGAAAACGAAGATAAAGATAAGTTCAACCCTAATTGGTTGGGACCTTATATAGTTGATACTAATTATGGGTTTGGTTCTTATCTCTTAACGTAGCTTGATGGAACACCCCTTAGGGAACCCATTAATTCCACGCATTTGCATCAGTACTATCTCGAATCCCCTTCAAATAGTATAGTTGTTATAGTGGTGTTGTTTAAAGTTATTTGATTTTATTCTAAATAACGTTCACATTGCTTTGATCTTGACAACTAATTATGTGTGTGTCTTGAAAACTAAGGTAATTATTTAAGTTCATTTTATAATTGCTTTAGCCCTCATACTATTCATATTCCTGTTATGTTAAGTTGGATCCTTATCAGTGTATTTAATGTAACATATTCTTTTCCCATTATCAATGTTGTATCTATGATAAAATTGCAATATTTTTACACTAGATTGCATCAATCCTATTAAATCATGTAGCCATTAATTAAATACTTTTACTATAAGTCATTTAATTAAATCACATAGCATTTAACATCCACATAAATAGACACATCATCATTAAATCACATGTGCATGTCTATATATATACATATATAAGTTTTATATACATCTTAAAATCATATACAATGTCATAATGGTTTGTGGGAACTAGACCCCTCAGGATCTAGCACTCATGATCCAGTTCTTGGACATTGTG
>VDFB02101309.1:0-42416 GCA_007258455.2 Sequoia sempervirens | reverse complement strand
TCATGGCGACCAGCATAAAATTCATGACTGAGATAGCATAAATCTGAAGTATGGCATTCAAAGTTGAAGTTTGGAAGTCATGGAAGTTCGCCCAGCATGCTGATGAATGAATGGCAAGACTTCTTGAAAGTCCGCCCAAGAATAGGAAGAAAGAAAATCTGAAATTTTGGCTAAGTATGAAGTATGGCAAGACCTAAGGAAAGTCCGCCCTTGCCATAGAAGGAGAATGTCAAGCCATTAAGGAAGTCCGCCCTTAATTTGAGGGACATGGCATGAGAGTTGTGAAGTCCGCCCTTGCCATAGAGGAAAGATGGCAAGGACCTCTTGAAGTCCGCCCCAACATAGTGATAAAATGGCTAAGGCACAAGGAAGTCCGCCCTTGACTTGGCATGCCTTCTCCAAAGTCCGCCCAAGCCTTGGCAAGACATTTGTGAAGTCCGCCTAGCATGAGAAGAGGGAAAATTGAAAATTTAGGCCAAGTATTTGATGCCTTGGAAGGAAAAAATTCGAAATTTGTCTAAGTATGGAGGCCTAAGAAGAGGGAAAATGCAAATTTTGGCTAAGTATTTGATGCTTTAGAAGAGGGAAAATTGAAAATTTTGGCTAAGTATTTGATGCCTTGGAAGGAAAAAATTCAAAATTTGTCTTAGTATGGAAGCCTAAGAAGAGGGAAAATGCGAATTTTGGCTAAGTATTTGATGCTTTAGAAGAGGGAAAATGCGAATTTTGGCTAAGTATGAGAAGAAAGGCAAGTGTCAAGGGAGATGAAAAGTTCGCCATGCCTTGATGAAAGATGGAATAAGATTGTTGAAGTCCGCCTAGGCCATGGAAGGAATTTGTGAAGTCCGCCTAGCATAAGAAGGGGAGAAAAGATTGAAAATCCGCCTAATTATGATGCCTAGGGAAAAATTTATGAGGTTGGCTAAGTGCACAGAGGAAAATGTATATGGCAAAGAGGCACGAAAGTCTGCCCCTAGCTAAAAGGGATGAAAATTTGTCTAAGTATCATGGAAATTGGCCTGGAAAAACGTCCAAACACATACTTTGCCTAGAGAAATTCATTTCAGCAAAGAGAAAAACTTGATTTCGGCATGAGAAATTGTGCCTAGCACAATTTGAAGTCTGCCATGGCAAAAGAAAATAAGGATCTGGCATGATATTTATTAGCAAGATGGCTAAAATTTCAACTTGGCTAGACGAAAGTTGAAATAATTTGGAAAAAATTAAAATATGCCATGGGTCAAAAACGAACGGGTTGGAAATAAATTAAATATTTTAACATTATAATAATTTATTTCCAACACTTAGAAATATAAAATGCCTCGAACAAAAATAAAATTCACCAAAGATGTATTGGAAGAAAATAAAATTACGCCGGAAAAGAGAAAATCCATGGGCAAAATTAAATTCACCATGAATTAAAACTTGGAAAAATCGAATTTAATTGGACATTTAATGTTGTTTTTCAAAATTTTGAAAATCAAAGATAAACATCTAGCAAAAAATCGAATTTAAATCAAAGAGATTTGCCTAGATAAGCTTGCCATGGAGTTTTTTCGAAAAAGAATAGAAACTTGCCTATTTGAAGAGGAGAAAACAAATCGAAATCGAGAGAAAAAGATGCAGTTGCTAAAACAAATCGAATTCTTCAACATTATAATGAGTTTCAGCAACTCATTTTTCACAGACTCAGCTGAAGAGAAGTTAATCTCTCGAAATTGTAAGAAAGTTGAGACACGATCAATTCTTTTGCAGGAAAGATTGATTTTCTCAGAGGAAGGAATAATTTTTATTACTGAAGAAGTAATTTTTCGAAGAAGTGAAGAATTTCTTGGCTGAAAGTCGAACTTCTCAGCAAGACTGGCGCACTTTGACATTCGATTTTTGATTCAATTCTTGAAATTTAAATCTAATTTGCAGCCAGAGGATTTTCCCTGAGGTTTGAAGTTCGGTTGGCTAAATTCATCCAAGAAATTCTTAGCAAGACTGGCGCACTTTGACATTCGATTTTTTATTCAATTCTTGAAATTTGAATCTAATTCGCAGCCAGAGGATTTTCCCTGAGGTTTGAAGTTTGGTTGGCTAAATTCATCAATTCTCCTTCTGTCTTTTTTTCATTCTAGTTAAATTTCAATCAAATTCGTTTACTTTCAGCTTGCTTTTTTGCAGAAATTTAATATTTTAATAAGCTGAAAGTAAAGTTTTTGAATACAAGGCACGGGAATAAATCATATTTTAAAGTCTTTGTATTAATGTTAGTGTTTTTACTACAGGTAAATGACCATGGCGGGAGAATCGTCGAAGAAGGTGCCGATGAAGTTCGCCAGTAAAGGGGTACAGCGAGAGTCAAAGATAAATTCCAAATGGAAAAATGTCGCAAACACTGATCTGGGACATGTAGACTTCGTGGAGTTCAAAAAGAGAGTATATGGACATGCTGGACTACCAACACCAATTGCCAGACGGATGGTGAGGAATGGAATTTTCCAAGCAGTCGGGTTCCCGCCTGCAATAGACTGTGCCGAGTTGATGATAGAATGTGCCATCCATTACAATGCTCAGGAAAGACAAATTGTTGCACCTAACGGAAGGATTCTGGCTCACCTTGGCAAGGTGGCAATACAGGAGGCATTCGGCATCCCAACACATCACCGGACCATCTACAAAACCAAGGAGGACGCCAAGAGATTGTATGATAGCCAGTCTGAATTGTGCGCTACAAATGTTAATAAGGCATGGTTGGAGAAGCCTAGACCATCCACAAAGAAGATACCTAAGAAGCCGCACCAGACAGATTTTAAAGAGGATTATGGGGATATCATTTTGATGCTGAACAGGATAGTTGGCAATCCACAAGGCATAAGAATTGAGAAGAGGAGGAGCTACTGCATCACAGGAGATGGCCAAGGAGGTGGAAGAAAGGATGGTCACGGCCAAGGAGGCCCAGGAATGGATGGCGAGCAAGGGCACAGAAGCGGCTTTGTTCATGGAGAGATTGACGCTTGCTTACGGACAGACTTCTTCTTTCCTTTCCATATTGGTTGACATGGCAGAAACTTGGGACAACCTCCCAAATATTCAGGAGAGGCACATTCCATGCCTCAAAGTACTAAAGGGTGTTCCAAAGGAAGAATTGGTTGAGGGAAAGGTGATTGTTGCAGGAGAGGCTTATGATTTTCATCATTGGTTTTGGGCAGTGACAATACAGAGAGAGGTTCTGGAGAAGGCAAAGGCAGATGGGCTCAGAGTTGAGGAGCAAGTTAAAGAAATCCAAGGGAAGATTTATATGATAGCTGCAAATGTGTTTGATAGAGAAATTGTCCGGGAAAACGACATGCAGCTGGAGAGGTTGAAGCGTAAGGTTCAGGAAGTTTTCTTCTCTACTACTGAACCAATTCTAAGACAAGATTTTACAAAAGTGGCGAACCTCTTGTCCATCTGAGATGATTTTGTGAGATAAGAAGCGGATTGGGAGAACACCTTCACCAAATGTGTTGAGGATTTGGACGGGCTTGAATTCAGGATAAGCATGTTGTCGCCAATCACGATGGAGGAAGTCGTCACGATTGTGTCCAAATTCGTCGAGCACAATGTTGCCCAGGAGGATAGGCATGCCTTCCCTTGAAGATAGCTCCAACTGCCATCTCACTGCTTGTTTACTGCTTGTTTACCGGTTGTTAACTGATGTTATTTCAGGCAACCCTAATTAGGGTTGAGTTGTATTAATCTTGGTCGTTGATGTTGTTTTAATCTTGGCATTTCATTTGATCTTGAAAACTCTATTGAAACTTGTGATTTCTCACTTTCATTTGTGTGGAGATAGTTTATGAAATTGTTGCATTAGACTATTTCCGATAATAAAAGCTCTTATGCATGATTTGCTTTGAATCACTTTTATTGTCAAGTAGTGAGCAAGGTTGCATAGCTTCTTCTACCATAGATTACAATTAGATTACAATTAAGTAGAATTTGCTTTGAATGTTTGTTAAGTGAATGCGAGATTGATCGTATAGATTAAATGGTGAAATATTGCTCATACTTTCTTCGGATGGATGATTTTCATTCGATCCATAAAGTTAGCATGAGCTTGTGATTGTGGATGCTTAACTTCGGTCATATTCAAGGCTTGAAAAATATAATCACACCCTTTGAAGATTGCACCCACTTTACGTAGTTGTCCCAAGGAGGCGAAACAAAGCGTGGTTATTCGTTTCACCTAATCTCTACTGTCTCTTGAATTCCTAGGCATAGGTTAGATCCTCTAAACCCTTATCTTTTTTCCTTTTTTTGAGATCCAAACTGAAAGTCCCAATCGAAGAAGCTTTTAATGATAAATTCGTTTAAGTCCCGAACTTGTAAGGAATTCTTAAACATAAGTCCCTTTGTGTATTACCAGCAAATCACAACGCCCATTGAGCTTATCCACATGTCATGACCTGACGAAAGAAACCTTGGAGTCGCCATATGATCTCGCAATCTTAGCATACGCGGTGACTTTGTTCAAGAGAGGATAGAGTGTCTTTGGACATTTTATTCTGTGTGTTCGGTGGATGATAAAACATACACCAACAAGACCATAATTAAACCAAGATAAATCAAGGATATAATTCTGCCATCAAACCCAAAATAGTAACATTGGCGACTGACCATACCAAAGACCCCAGTGACTTACTATAAATAGTATGGATAAAGTGAATAAATAAGCTTCAGAAAGCACACTACGAGAACCCTAGTAAACACTAAGCTGGGAAAACACCAACTAAGCTCAAAAGGTTGATTGAACAAGTCTGCAATCGCCCTCAAAGGGGCCCCTAACCACCCTGTTAGTCCATGAAATATCCCTCTTGTCTGTTGAGATATTTTCTATGCAACTGCTTGACTGATTTTTTTTGTGTTTTTGAATTTTTGTATTTTTTTTGTGTTTTTTTGAAAATATAATGCCAGGAAAATAAAGGAAATGCAAATAATGCAAACTAAGGCAAATCTGAAAACTATTATTGAAGCAATGCACCAACTACAATGAGCAGAATGGACTCTAATGATTGCAATTATAATAGCTATTCAAATTCAAATGCTTTAATGATAGTTTCTACAATGTATCATACCCGGAAACGACATAGCCAAATATTATGCAATTCTGGAAGTGATGATCAGCTGCCTTGAAAAGCCCTCATGTGGACACCTAGCTGAAATGAGTGCATTCTCCACTACAAAGTTGCAGCTGTTATAAACCAATGGACTGGCCGCCCTCAATAGCAGTGAATATAAGCATAAAGCATAGGTGTTTCAGCCTTAAGATCAAATGCCAGCCTCTAGGAGCAGAACGGCCTGGCAGTAACTGAGTTGTATGGCCTGGTTATTGCTTTTGTACAGCCCAACAGGGAATAAAATAGCATTTAATCTCTTCCTCCAGCGAATACCTTCCGATTTTCAGATCCTTAAACCTTCCAAACTCTGAAATATCTCATCAATGTTGCTCTATGAGACTTCTATGACAAAGCCTCCAATTTTTGCTAACCTTAGATGATCTCACACATCTGTAGAAAGCAATATCATGAAAAAGCTACGCTCTCCAAGACTCAATTTGCAGAAAAACCCCTGGTTTCTCCTCCAACGCCAAACAACAACGCCAAGTGTTTTAAAATATTCATCAATAATAATCTTTCATTTGCTTTTGATGCTTTTTTATACCACCATGTAAAAGCACAACTCCCAATATGCTTTTAAAACATTAAAATATATTAATCATTTGTTTTTTAAGGTGTTTCCTTTCTTTCCCTTCACAAACAGGGGGTCTAATTTTTTCGAATGTTGTATAAAGTCCTACAAGACCTCCATCAATTCTGACATGAATTCTTGCATAGACTTCATTTTTACCAAACCACCAATCAATTGCAACTGAGATCAGGTACCCAATAGGATGGCAGAAAAATGGCTCTGATACCACTGAAATATCCCACCCCAATCTGGATATTTACTGACTAACTTTCTGCCTTGTCTGATTTCCTTGGGTTTTTTGGTTTTTGTGTAATTTTGTATTTTGAGATTTATGCCAAGAGAATGCAAGGAAAATAGATACAAACAATAGCAACAATGACAAACTACTGAAGCAAACTATTATTATATTCAAATCAGATTTTATACAATGCTTAGAAATCATTTAACACCATACCCGGAAACCAAAGCATGATGAATTGCAGATCTGGAAATTTATATCAGCAACAAGTAAAACCTTTGCTTGAACGCCTAGCACAAAAATCTGATTTCTCCGCTTCATAAATTGAAATATCCCTTGCTAGATATAACCCAAAAACTCAGTTTTGAACATTTGACATTTCGTCAAATGGTTGACATGTAATCTGGTCTGAGACTGATTTCTAAATGTGTATGTGTTGTTTGAAGCCTTGTTGGAGTGCTTAATGTTGCCAAATTAAAAAGAACATGTATAGAAATGATAAACAAAGACTGCATAAACATATAACATGAATTCCACTTCAAAAGTTGTCTTTATTCAATCTATATCAAGTCTGATTTACAATAATAATAGGTCTGATATAAAGTTATTAGAGTTGTAACAGCACTATTACACCCCATACAAATAAAAGATTTATATTCCCAACATGCCAAGAACATACCCGATGATAGTTTGATGGTTTCCTTTGACAATACAGCTCCAAATAAACTTGATGTGTTTGATCCAGACCTTGAAACAAGACCAATATGAACTTCAGTAACCAGCTACAGGCATGTTAACAATAGCCGAACTGAATTTGCTCCTTAGTGGTTTGAAAACCCTAATTTCCAGCTAGGGTTTGACTGAAAATGACACCCAAATAGTACGGCCAGCTAGTGAATGCACTAAAATGATGATATCTACTGATAAGAAGCCCCAATCTGCAATTATATTCTGATAACTCACTGCTGCAATCGATTCTAAATGCAAATTAACCTGTGACAAAGAAGCCCAAATAGAAACCCCAGGTAGCTTTCCCTATTTTGTGAACTGGGTTTTCATCCAATTCACTATCCTCCAAGGGATTTCGTCATCAATAGCCATGTATGCTGCTGAAACCCTCTTCCAGAGCTCAAACCTGCGATCTGCTTTTGTCAAAATGAGAATAGAATGCCCAAAAATGAGCCCAACATATTGCTTTATAACCTCCCATGAACTTTTTTATAAAAATCAATAAAATAATCCTCGAGGGTCTTTCCTCATCAAAAGAAAGTGCCACTTTTTAAAAACAACTTTGAGTTACTAGGATGGAGGCACTTTTCACTATTCCTTTTATAATTTTTTGTTACTATTCACTTTTAATATTCCATTAAAGCAAACTTTAATATTTCCAATTTATCCCTAGATTCATCAACTGAACTCCAACTGAAAGGCTCACAAAGCTCCCAACTAAGCTCCACCACCCTCAGTTGGGTCCCCTAACCATTCTGCTGACCTACGGAAACCCTAATAGTAGGCCAACCTCCGCTATAGTCTGAGCTTCCTAAGAAAGGGACATTACATAAATGATATGCAATTAATGCTATAACCTGGCCGCCCAAGGAAGAGGTGAATTTTTGCTCAATACCTAGGCGTTTAAGCTTAGAGTTAAAACGCCACCTTCAAGACAATGTACGGCCCAACTATGAAGCCATCAGCAATTTAGAACATCAACAGCAAATAAACTTCTGATCACAAACAATATTCTTCACAATACCCTGAAATAATCTCTTCAATATGCACAATGTGACTTATGGATGAAAGCCACCTGATAAGCAAACCTTGGGTGTTATTTCACACCTATAGAATGCTCGAATCTGAGAGAAAATCATTCTCCAAGATCAATCTGCAGCAAGAAACTCTTGTTTCTCCTCTTCTCAGCAAAGTATCAAATTTTCATAAGAGTTGAATAATGAATATGAATGCTTTTTCAAAGCCCTTTTATATTCTCTCCAAAAAGCACAACTCCCATGGCCTTTAAGTCATTTAAATATAATAAAATATATTTGCCTTTGTTGCTTTTATAATATCATTCATTTGGGCACTCATATCAATGACTTTTATAACTTGACTTTATTACATTAAATAAGCCTTTATAATAAAGTCAATAAAGTCATTTAATGTTATCCACTTTTATAATTAATTAATTATTATTAAACTATCACTTTAATAATAATAATTAAATACCATAACTCCATCAATAATCATCATTAACCAATTTCGTCAGCACCAGAAGGTAGCCCACTGATTCCTCTACTCACCAGAGTGTCTTACTATAAATAATAAGACTAGACCTCAACAACTGAGTGAATTACTAAAAATAGTAAGTATGCATAAACTGAGTCCAAAACACTTCCAGAAGGCAAAGCTTGAATATCACCAAGTCCCTGAGAAGAAAACACCACAAACTACCATCTGAAAAACCTAATAACTCCCACATAGGGCCCTCTAATCACCAATATTAGCCTACATGGACCAATTGATAGGCTAATCCGTCAAACACTAATGCTAGCTGAAAAGGGGACATTACATCAAACCCCCAACAATGTTGCTAATATGATAATTTTCTTGCAAACATAAATTGCTCCAGCTAGAACAAATTGCAACAATTTGCTCAAATGCAATCCTCAAATGGAATTGCCACCAATGGACAAGAGGGCTTTCATGCTCAAATCCACAATGAAAACTAAGAGGGTTTTTGTCCTCTAGATCTCACACACCAAGTGCTTTCATCCTTAAATACTCAAATTTGAAAATGGAATTCAATACAATGACAAATGGCTAATTTGACTTAAGTGCTCGCCTTCCCTTTAAAGGCGTCCCTTTTTGGGCCCTCCTATTAATTTTTACTTTTTCCCTCTAAGTGTTTAAAAAACACTTTTTAAAATAAAATATTACATAGGCCTTATAATGTCTCATTTAGATGGCCACTCTAATAATATTGAAGTGGCCCTTTTGAAAAGATGAATGGGCCCAACTTAAAATACTATTATTAAATTATTTCCTTCATTTTGTTCCTTAGCCTATGGGAAAAAAAATAGAGTACAAGTTTTCAATTAATTCCTTAATTCTTGAGAAGGGACATGACAACTTCCTTGTTTCTGACTTCCATATCTTCACATTAGTCTTGCAAGCTTGCAAACCCCTTGTGCAATTTTTCAAATAAAAAAATTGCACTATTACCTCCAAATCCCACATTTCCACATTATCTTTTCTTGCAAACTTTTCTTCTTTCCATGTGTGCTGCAAACCTTCCCTATAGTTTTGTACTACATCTCTACTCTACTTCTCCATGGTCCTATCTTGCGGACTTGCAAACCTTTCCTACACATCTATAAACTTACTCGTCTACTTTCTAGTTCCAAACTTCCCCTCCTTTTGCCAATTTCCCAACCAATCCCAACTTGCCATTTGTGGCATCATGTGCCCAGCCACTTAAAACGAGCGAGAAAATGTGTTTTCATACAATTAAAATTGATGGCTTGCCCATCAAAGTGATGACATCTCCAAGCACATCTAGGGCATTTCCGATAGAAATTTGTTCATCCAAGTCCCTATTCTACTTATCACGCATACAACCTTGGCTTTTGGCACATGTGAACCCTATAGCAACCTAAGTACCAAGTTTTAAAGGACTTTTATGCTCTTAGAATGCATTTTAACCCAGATTTGAACATTGTTTTCATGGTTTTGACTCTTAAATCACCATTTGTGCAAGACTCGATGAAACTTTGCCTTGAGCTTGTGGATGTATAGATAACTTCAGCTAGACACAAGTAAACAAGGTTCAAAAGACAAGTTTTGTAGGGTTGTGACACTGTTGAAGTTGATTAAGTTTGAATATTAAAAAATATTGCAAAGATATACAATGGGCTTGTGCTAACAAGGGGGGCGAATTGGTGAGAAAGTTTGGGATGGAGGAGGCATCAAGCTAATTCTCCAAGTTTTGCAAATAAGGAAGAAATGGCTAATGGGAAGGAGGAACCAAGGTTTTCATCCCTAACAAAGCAAAGCAGAGAAGAAGCCACAATCGCAAACCGTTGATCCATTTTAGGGAAATGCAAGTACCACTGTCTAGGTGTTAGGGGTGGGGGCTTGACCCAACCCTAGAGCAGCTAGATTTTTTTTTTTAAATTATTTTTAGTTAGCATTAATAGCAAAAAACAAAAAACAAAAAACATGGTGTACTCCATTTGAGCTGTTATTATTATATGGGCAATTTTAAATCATTCTAGGATTTGATGGATATAGGTGCTGAACTGGCATGCTGTATACAATAACTTCAAATCGGTGCAAATCAAGATGTTTTTAATTATATCTTGTTGTGCATCAGTGGCCATTGTAGTTTGGCCTCTACGTATTATTTTTTGTTCTATGGTGGGATCTTGCAAAACCCTCTTTCATCCAGCCAAAAAAAAAAATTGAAGTTTCATGAAGCATCTTTGAATGAAAATCTGGTATTTTTTTTATTTTCTTTCATGAGGATCAAAATGATCCTTATTCTTTATGATTTTGTATTTGAGGAACCATACGAAACTTCACTTTACCAAGGAAAAAGAAAAGAATAACTGAATGTCCAATGATCAAAATAATTTGGCTGTTATTGCAAAATAGCAGTAATAATGAAAGAACAAACAGTATATCAATCAGAGGAGGATCCCTTCTGAATCCTAGCCAGGTTTTGCTTATTCATAGTATAACTATTGGTGGTTATCCTCATTTCATTAGAATTTTATCTATCTTGCAAGCTGTTGACAGTATCATACAAAAAATACAAGCTCTTGAGATAGAAAAAAATGAAGAGAGCAGGAAAAAGAGAATACTTGAGCAGGAGAAAAGCTACCACAGGGTGGCCATGTCCGAGTCAGGTCACTGACATAACCATATATTTCACACCCAACATCCATCAAGACCATTTCTCCTTCTTTTATCTACATCAAGAGAAAAAAATCATGAAGCAAATCTACCATGAATAACTTATGGCTCTATGAAATATCTGAATATGTGACAGTTATACAACAATTCTCAGGTATTAGTTATCAACTTGAAAACTAAACTCAAGATGCAAATGGTAATGCTTCAACAATTGCATTTAATTATAATACAGGACTACATGTTTCTAAATATCTTTCCAATACATCCTACTTGTTGATCATTTCGACTATAATGGATGACACTCCCATTTGCTCCACCACCAACCACAGGGGGAAACCTGTTAAACATGGGAGAAAACGAAGTTTTACAATGTTAAACCAGAGAAAGTTGAATGAGAGGGAGCTCTAAACCTTTCTAAACAAAGGAAAGCATTGATTATTATATTATATAATTGAAGAAAACACCAAAAGATTTGGGACTTCATTATATTTGTATTTATTAATTCACATTCTTGAAAGTAGAATTATATGCATCTTTAAAAATAGAAAAGATTCTAAATCCTATTTATGTTATATTAGGAAAAATCATACAAGAATCCTTATAAAGCAGCAAATGTAAACAAACTATTGATAGAATTCTAGGTTACCAAAAATAGTAGGAATTGGTGTAGGCTCAAGACCGAACAAGAGCAGGAGCAGGAATGGGAGCACACACAGGGAGACCAAAGCATACCCCTGCTGCCTCGAGCACCCTGTGGATACATCTGGACATACCCGCATGGTACCCAAGGTGATAGGGATTTGCATTAGCTGTCTTGTGACATGCCTGAACGCTCAAAGTCATGCCCACAGACCCAGCAGGTTTTTTCTAAAAATGATTTTCTAACTTTAAAAAATACATTTTTAAAACCTAAGAATCCCTAAAACATGAATGACAACCCTAAAGTGACCAATATCATTCATTTTGTTGGCATTTTAATTCACACCTTTCAGTGACATACAAGACAAAATAGATGTGTAGTAGAACTGCTCTTCAAACTAGAAGGGGAAGCTCTCTATAAAATAAAACTTAACCTACTATGAAGCATATGTACTTGGAGTCTACAATCCTTATAGTGTTTTCAGGGCTGATTCCACATTTATGTTAAATAAACTTTTAATGTGTTTTTTTGGGTTTGCCTAGTGTAAAAGGTTGAAATGCTCTTTAAACACAAGACAAGGGATTTTCTAATTTTTAACAGAAACTAAATCTGTACTATTGCACACTTGCATTGTTTAGCTAGATGCAGAGACTGAACAATGCAAGTACACAAATGGAGATGAATATGCTAACACAAAAATCCAAGATAGAGCTGTGACTACGATAGTGACCCCCAATCATGTAACTCTGAATTTGAAAAATAAAATACTCTATTTTTACTTCTAGTATGGGTGGAAACTCTTCTAGGGCCTAGGATAAAGTTCTAACATCCACAGTTCTAAACAAGAAGGTGGAAAGTATGTTTTTGAGGCATGGAAGGATTTTAAAAAAGTTGTATTGAACAAGGATTATCCAGCCACTCCTAGTGTTTTGGAAGGGCTGAGACGATAGAAATTGACAATAAAAGAGCAAGGGGCAGCTTGCATCCAAGCAACCTCTTGTACTTGGTAAGTTGCTACATTTAATAGAGGTAGAGTATGGTACTTCCTACTACCATAAAACTAGTTTTTCTCTCTTAGGAGGGTTTCCAAGATAAATTCTTGAGTTCTTTTGTGAATTTCATCTTATTGCAGCATGTTTCTTTCTAATTTGATCAACAATTCTCTTTCTCTAACACTGTTATTTGAATTAATAAGTAGCACACTATGTTAGCATAATTTGTGATTCCTAGATTCTACTTATTTTAGAGAGTTCATGAATAGTTTTGGTATCAGTGCAATTTTGATCTTTGTGGGATTTGTGGAAAATGTGTGCATAACAATAACAAGAGCACAAAAAACTCAAATGGAGGCATTGAATGCATGGGTAACTGCATCAGAAAACCACACTGAAGGATTGTCAGAGAATTAACAATGGTTGCCCAACAACAAGAGTACATGACAAGGGAGCACATGAAGATGGCATAAGAACAAGCCTCAATGGGTATATTGGTAAAATTTCCAGCCAAGAAATTTGGCAAAGATGTAGGGGAAGGAATGACAAATGAGGAGATTTTTGAAAGAGTCGTTCTAAGAAAAAGAACCAATTCTGTTTAAAGTAGAACAAAAATTGAAATTAATATTTTTAATGGAAAATTATTGCAGAAAAATTGGATTCTCGAATTAAGCAATTAAAATTTTATTTCAACATTCACAAAGTTAATGGGGTTCAAAGAATTGACTTTGCATGCCTCAAATATTGAAAGGGTGTGCTCTTGTATGGCAGGATAACTATGTAACTAATTGTGAAAAAAAAAAAGGAAATTATGGGCAATACGGAAGAATTCAAAGAATTGATCTAAACTAATTTCTATCCCATAGGCCACAAGTATGATCAAAGGATTAAGTGGATAATTCTAAAGAAGGAAGATGGACAAGGTGTGTAGGACTATACCATGGAGTTCCAAAGACAAACCATATTAGTTGGCATGGACTTGGAAGTAAAGGGTGTGTTGATCGACTACCTTGGATGGCTCCACTCTGATATTAGAAGGAGAATAATTCCCACCAACCCACAAGACTCAGATGAAGCATGTGTCCAAGTTTCCCATGTGGGAAGCGAAGCTAAGCAAAGCTACCACCCCTCCACAAAGGAGTAAGTGGGGGGGTCTTCTCCTCACTCAAAATCTCACAAAGTTATTGTGAGACCAAAGGCCTCTCTAGTAAAGGAGTTGTGATCCATAAAGGATCATGAAATTGTAATAAAGCATGCATTGTCATCAAATTTTGTGAATAGTAAAATGGATTTAGAACCTAGAAAGAAGACTAAACAAAATGGTCAGAAAATGTAAGCAGAGCTATGAGTCCAAGAAAGAGCTACAACTGCAGTAGTTACACCCAACTGTGTAACTCAGAGTTTGAAACAAACAATCATTTCGACTTCCAACATACCTGGGAACTCTTCTAAGGCCCAGAAGTACATTCCAATATCCACAATTCTATAAAAGGCGGTGAGGAGCATGTGTTTGAGGCATAAGAGGATTTAAACAAAGTTGTACTGAGTGAGGAAGATTTAGTTGTTCAAAGTATCTTGAAAGGGCTGTCACAATAGAAATTGGCATTAAGGAACAAGGGGCAGATTGCAACCACCTTTTATACTTAGTAAATTGCTACGAGATGGTATGGTATTGGCCACTACCATAAAACTGGTTTTTCTCTCTTAGGATAGTTTTGAACTTTTGAGGATAAATTATTGAGTTGTTGTGTGGGATCCATTTTATCACAGCATGTTTCTTTCCAATTTGATCAACAAAAATCTCTCTCCAACACTATCATTTGAATTTATAAGGAGCACAGTCTGTTAGCATAATTTGTGGGTCCTAAATTCTACTTATTTTAGAGAGTTTACAAATCACCTAATTGTATCCATAATCCAATAAAAAAAAATTAATCCCAAAAACATCAAGAAACATATGATGTTATGAATGAGTTTCCTCTATTGCTCAAGTTGATATAGCAAAGTGAATAAAAGACAAATGGGCTGAAGTAGAACCATTAAGAAAAATAAAAGAAATGCAGACTCTTACGCCATGCGCTGGGCACCTCTAATCTTACACTCATATTCTATAGTGGCTGCCAAGATATGCTCATGTGGACATGCTTTGGAGACCAGCACTGTTTGTAAAAGTGCCTGCCATCAAAAAATCATCAAAAATCAATTCAATTGAAACCAAATAATTGTGACCAAAAAGAGTGTAAAGATAAAAATTTCTACTTTGAAAGAACTTTTCTAAAGCTTTATTTTTCATATAGGCAAGCATCCAGAATAAAACCTATGTTCCACCGAGTTTCCGGTACGGGGGATGGCGGGACACATTTCCGGGATGGGATTTTTTTAGGGGATTTTTGGGGACGGGGGGACGGCTAGATATATATATATTAAAAATATAGGGAAATTTGTTCTTCTGTATGACTGCTGTGTATGTAATTTCCCCCTAATTTTCAACTGGACATATAAACTTAAGGTCAGAGAGGAAGACATAAGTGATTTCTATAACAGGGGTACTACACTTTATCCAGCTGTATGTACCGTCAGATACACAAAGATGTAATATTATTTATAGTGTTTATGTTTAGGGATCAGTTCCCTATGCAAAATGTAGAGTTGTACATGCATGAATATAGCTATATATACTTGTATATATGGCTAGCTATATAGCTATCTATATAATTAACAGCTGCTATATGTTTATATACAATTGTTTGTGCATATTTCCAACTCTCTCAACTCTCTCTATATATACATTTGTGTTTGCATCTATAAGTTACAAATTAAATTATTTAGTTATGTTTCTTAACACAAGCGCATTATATATATCATTAAATATGGAAATCTATTATAAAGTTGTGTTTTTTAACACAACACACCACTTTTGGGATATTTTATTCTATGTTCATTACTACCCACATTATATACCTTAAGTTCGCAGGTATGGCAAATGGGTTTGTTATTAGTGTTGATATGTAATTTCCATTTATGTGCTTGTTCAAAATGTATCTGAAAAGAGGTTTGTGGGATGGATAATCTATTTCCAGGTACATAGGAATGAGGGGACATGGTGGGGACATTTTCAAGCTTATTTGTCATCCCCTCCCAATAAGAAAAATTCAAAAATAAATTATACTATTAAATTTGTCATAAGTTTATATTGGTGTAATTTTTAATTTTTAATATTTGTTTTGTATTTGGGGATTGATTTATAGTCCAACTCTATATTAGATAGAGATCAAACTATATTACCACGTGTATGATTTTGACACCGTTCTGGTCTTTGTATTAATGAAAGTAACTATACAATCTGTTGTAATATAATTACTGTTCCATCTAGCAATTGTAATTTTCACTCAAAGAAGACAATTCAGAATTGTATAGCAATGTTCTAATTTTCTGCTGGTAATTGATATCATGTCACAAGAAATTTCAAATTGTTAAAGTGTATCAAATGAATGTTGTATGTGTCTATCTAGTGTTGTATACAAGTTGCTGAGAGTGAACCGGAAGTGAATTGGTTTGTAATTTTGTAACAGAAAGGAGTGTACGTAAATCAACTAAGATGCATGCGAAAAAGACAAAAGTGATTTCGCCTAAAACCACAATGCAAAAACATTTTTTAATTTTTGGACTGTTTTTTAATGTTTTAAGTTGCTGGAAAAAAGGGGGCGGCCAGCCGTCCCCAGGACGGTCAAGGGACACCTGGGTGTCTATTGACCATCCCCAAGATGTCCCCTGCATTTGGGAACATTCCCAAAAAAAAAACACATTTTGGGGACACCTAGGAAACGTCTCCTAAGCGTCCCCTATCCCCAAAACATCTCGGGTATGGGGACAAGGGGCAAAATTCCAGGGAATGCGTCCCCATGTACCACTAAATAAAACACATCAAGAACATTCCATGTACCAAAGATATTTTGGTACTAAAGACTTCCCAACCAACCTATTGGACAAGGGTAGAGATTCAAAATGTAGAAGCTATCTTCACCATACTCATGATTTTTATAAAACACAACCAAACTTCAAAAGGGCTCTAAGTACACATCATACATGCCATTTTTTTCAAAAAAAGGAATCAATTTTGTGATGCTTGCAACATCAATTGGGTTGTTTTGTGATAACCTCTAAAATCAAGAAATATTCAATCAAATTAGTGAGCCTACATACTAAGTGTTGAACCCACATCTCCACACTCATCTTTTCTCCCCTATCCACACACCTATATTGTGTAGTTATACCCATGCCATGGATCATTTGAGTACATCATTTTCTGCACTCATAATGCAGGTTGAGCTCTTAGTCACTGACATTGAAATATCTCATTTTGATTTTTCCTACTTAGGTTCGTGTTACTCAATTCATTCAGTAAATTGAGCATCTTTGTAGTCAGTGTACAATGTCCATTATTGTGTTTAAATAATATTGGTTATTCGAATATGTATTAGTTGTTGTTGACTTTAGGTAGTTATAAGTGTCGGTTGCTTGACAGTTGTGTTCTTCTTGGCAACCATCTGGTCCTCTAAATAGATTGTGTATCATCAAGGAAGGGGGGTATGATCTAGTCAGTTCAACTTTTATCCTTGGCTGACCATCTCTGGTTTTCTTCTATAATAATTTCATGTGTGAATAAAGATATACTTTACTCATGTATCCGGTATGCATTGTCATCTCCACTATTAATTCATGCATTTATTTTATCAAATAGAGCAATAAACAATCTTTACGTTAAAAAGGCATCCAATACTTGTATTTGGCAACAAACAAGTTTAACGCAAAGATGCAAGAGTGTTTGAATAAAAGTTGAAAAGAAAATGCAATATACCTACTTCTTACACATACTGAATATGGAATATGTTTACATATTAAAATATAAAATAGAATATATAATTTTAAAGGTAAGAATAAATGAATAGTATAATAGGTTATTTACATGTTTATCAAAGGGCACATTCGATACAATGTGTTCCCTCAAAGTGATAGGTCATGTCCCTTGATAATGACAAATGATAACTAAATCATGTTTAATTACATATAAAGCATTCTCTCTCTAGTTGGAATGGATTCAACCTTGAAACGCCGATATGATAACCAATGTGAAATCAATAAATTGCTACAATAGCTACACATGGAATCAGTATCAATCCATCCAAGATCAATCTCGATCAGTATCGAAAGTCTTTGGAAACTAAAACTTAGAGTTGTATCTACATCAACTCCAAGAATTTCTTTTGGAACTCGGGTTAGAAATACACATATTTTTGAAAAGTGTGATCACAATCTTGATAATATTACTTTTGGATGTAGAATATTTCATAATTGTAACTGTAAGTGTGTTGGTTGGATTCCATATCTAGTTTATGTGGACCTTGCTGATCAATATTCTTAACCTTTGCAAAAGGTGAATTTGGTAGTGCTGATATTTAAAAACTTTGTGGTTGGAATTGCTTTGATAGAAAATTCATCATGTGATACAATTTTGTTTGCTTGAACTGCTTTATTATCACAGAAATCAAATACAAGGAGAGGAATTAGTTTATCATCATATCAATTTTCTTTATTTGGCAATATCTTTTTCCCTCCCTTCAAACTCAGCTTCTATAAGAAGAGTGTAACTATGGTTACACAGGCAAAAAACCTCTGCTTCATTATCAAATATAGTTTTTTTCATATTTTTCAATTTGCAGTTCTGTGATGATAATTTTGTATTTTGGTTCTCTAGTTTTTCCATCTCATCATTTTGTTTTTTCAATTCCATCCTTTATAACTCAATTTCAACACTTCCCTCCCTCAATATTGATTAATTCACAGGTTGTTTGTGATACAGTAATTTAGTCCAATTGATAGTTTTAGGTGCAAGTTTTTCACAAGAATTCTAATAAAACCATCCCAGCATGTAGTATGATGGTCATTTTTTTCAATTACCAATTATACCATTGAAAAGCATTTCTCTCCAAATTTGATGCTAAATTTTTTATTTTATCAACATCAATGTACTTATGAGAACTTTTGATTTTCCCAATCAGCTACATTTAGGTGTCCTCCATTGAATTCTGATATATCGGACTTTGGTGCATCAAACTTTGTAGATGTTTGGTAAATACAAGGACCTTTCATATTTGATTTTTTAAATACATATTGCAGAATATCTTTCTATTTTTTTCTAATTTTCTTATTTTAATATGTTATTTGTTAGCGTTTGAATTTTATTTTTTTCAAAACAACATAAAACAATACAATACATAAGGTAAAAAAAAATGAATTAGAAGGGGAAGTTCCTCATACAAAAAGCTTAACTAAAACCCTTATAAGACAAGTTTATGGACAAACTCACAATTTTCACATGTATAAAGTTTGCTTTGGGGGCTTCTCAGCATGCAATATAAAACAAACTAATCTGTGACATCAAGTTTCGCTTCTTGGGTATGAGCTCGAGACTCATAAATTCATGTATGCACAAATGAGATTTTTTTATCTTTAATGTTAATGAGTCTAGGATCAAACTAACCTATCACAACACAAACAATTTCTATCTAAAATGCAGAAATTAGAGTGTATGCACAAAAGAGTTGAATTGAAGATTTGGATTACACAAGCCAAACAAATCTTTGCAAATCAAAGTACTTGAGTATTAAGATGCAAATCTACAAAAACCCAAATTGAAAACAATCACAATTCAAAGCTTGCAATTATTGATAATTTATATTCAATAAGTGAAGTCATTCACACAAGACAATATCCAACAGAGATAAAAAAAATTGCATAAAACATAACAATTTCATCATACACACAAAGAGAGCTTGAACAATAACTTTTCCACAAAATGTACCAAAATTTAATGTTAGTATAGCTCAAATACAATACCCATATATAAGGTCTGAAAGCACCACTTTACAGAATTGCATGTCTACTAAAACTAAAATTGCTTTAAATATAAAAGTTACATGAAAATTAAAAATAAATTTGAATAAAGCTCAGCCACTAGATAAAGCTTATCCTCTAATATTAAGTTATGCTTAAGTCAAAAATAACTTATTCTAGAATTATCAAAAATCAACTTTAAGTAAAGCTAATTCTGTTTTTACGCATCACCTAAAAATAGCAGTCTCCACACTTTCCCAGAATAGCAATCACTGTGAGGATTGCGCTGACTACTCTAATGGTGAAGTGAATTCATATTGATAGTGTCCTTTCTTCAAGACATTCTAAAAAAATTGACTGTGACTCACTTCATTTGGATCAGGTAATGCAATCCTTCAAAGCCTCAAATCATAAACATTTAGCATATTTTTGTCGTCCCTATTCTTCAAACTCACTAATTTTCATTATGTTGGCATAACAATTAGCACTTCTGGAGTGCGAGTTGGTACGGACAGTTGTGCACATTGCATAGTGAGTGCTCTTCAAATTAGGAGGGGAAGCTCCCTCATATGCTGAAATGCTTAAAAAAGTAAAGTAATCTAATTCCTATCTTTTTGTTCTCAGCTGGAAGAGGCACAAGGTTAAAAAAAACCACGAACGTTGCAGCTAAGGATTTTTTGGTTTCGCAGATCACTAACTACAACTAAACTAAAGCTTTAATCTATCCAATTCTCCTCAAGAAAACAGAGCATGAGGAAAAAGGAGCGGGAATGTATTTACGATAAACTTCAGGTACAAATTCACAACATGAAGGCAAGGTGGTGTTGTGACCTTTTCACACACCGCCCCATTCAAAATGGGTACCCCCTAATTTTTGCTCCATTCTGGTCTTTTGGCTTTGGTTTTGTCTCTCTCTCTCTTTCGGTCTCTTTCTGTTGTCCGCTTTCCGGGGTGTGCCCGTCTGTGAGCTTAAGCGTGAAATTTTGGCCAAGTCTGAAAATTAGGGTTTGTATTTCTCTGATCAGTCTGAGGTCAAATGAAGTGAATAAATTGAAATCTGAGACTGACATTGCTGTCAGTATGCTTCCAGCAGGCTCCCAGCTAAGTTTCATCAAATTCTGTTAACTTACTATTTTTAGTAAGTGTACAATTTAGGGCGTTCTTTTGGCACTTTTGGAGTTTTGATCATTACACTGCATCCAAAACATGTCAGGCTGCTCGTCTATAAATTTTGAGCCAGAACGAACAACTATCTATTTTTAGCAGTACAGCTTCAGGAGCAAATTTTAGGGTTTATATGCAAAATTTCTCAATGCATGTCTGGAGATTCTTTTTGGGTTTTCTGAAACCTACGCAGTGATATAACATGCAAAATGAGACGATGACTTTCAGCAGTTTTTCCTTCAGAGGCTATTTTTAGGGTTTGCATGTCAGAGTTTTCAGCGCATGTCTGCATAATCCTTCTGGGTTTTCCGAGAGCTTCGCAACGATGTGACATGCAAGCAGAGTTGGTCACTTTTCCAGAACTTGCTATTTTTAGCCAGTGCTTGCATGTGGATCATTTTTCTAGGTTTTTCTGGGTTTTTCAAGATCTCTCGAGCAGTGTGACATGCAAACTCATCCGACAGTTAGAAGATCACTTTCTCGAACACTTACAATTTTTTTAGCAATACCACTCCGCTAGCTGCCCAACACTTCATAATCACGAATCCGATGACATGCAACAGAACGAAGTTGAACGGAGGTCATTCAAGGCACATGCAAGATGAATTAGGGTTTCCAGCTTCGAGACCCAAAATGAGGGGTCAAACGCCAGAACTTCCAAAAACTGAGGTATCCCATCATGATCAGCATCTTTCAAGGAGTTCGTTGGTAAAATTTGAAGACAAACAGAGCACTTACTATTTATAGTAAGCCACTTCTGAAACAGGCTATAAATAGTAAGTTAGCATCAGGCGCCAATGTGAACGAGCAAGTTTATCGATGAGGAGCGCGACATTCAAATTTCAAGTCAAACAGGGTTGTGGAGGTCATGAAACTGAGCAGTTACTATAAATAGTAAGCCACCTCCAGAAACATGCTAAAAATAGCAGGTCAGCACAGAGCATCGATATGAACAAGTCAGGAAAAAGAAGGGCACCCCATGGCGTGAATTTCAAGTCAAACAGAGTTGCGGAGATTCAAACATCAAGCACTTACTATTTTTAGTAGGATTGTGCAGAGGAATTAGAGTTTCCTAAAATCTAGGGCGAAACACGACAGTCATGCAGAAGCAGCATCCAGCCACGATCCACATCCTTCAGGCAATCAGCACGCAAAGTTTGAGCACATTCTGAGCAATTACTATTTTTAGTAAGCTGCTAAAAATAGCATGTGCATGCAGGCATCAAGCACCAGCAGCCCAGTAACGTCACGAGGTTCAAGGCAAAGCAAAAGTCCAGCCTTCCAGAGCTTGAGATCAACTTGAAATGCAAAAATTGAGGAACTTTCTAAAAATAGTAAGTTAGGGCAAGCCGGGGCTAACATAAACAAACTACTTCAAATCAGACCAATCCATGAAAAATTCACTAAGTCTGAGAATTTTCAAGTCCGGCCTGTGAAAAGCGCCATTAAAGCTGAAGATTGATGAAAAAAGTTTCTAACTCTTCAAAACTCGAAGTCCACCCTCTCAAATGCACCCAAGAACTTTGGAGGAGTGATGAAAATTCTACTAAGGCACTTCAAATTTGAAGTTCACCCTTCCAAATGCGCCTCGACTTGTCAAGAGGGTGACTGAAAAGTTCAAGTATTGTAAATTTCAAGCACACTACCTCAAAATGCGCCCTTGAAGTGAGAGGAGGATGGAAATTTTACTAAGTATTAAAAACTTGAAGCCCACCCCTCCATATGCGCCTTGAAGAGAAGATAGGGTGATGAAAATTTACTGAGTCTTCAAAACTTGATGTACACCCTCTAAAATGCGCCTTGAGAAGAAGAAGAGGCTTAAAAGTTTCTAAGTATCACAAATCAGAAGCCCTACCCCCTATGTGCGCCTTGATTCTGAGGAGTTGTTAGTAAAAATCTCTAAGTATGGGAAAAATGGAAGCTCCAGCCAGCATATGCGCCCTAGCAAGGAAAGAGAGGTGAAAGTTTCTAAGTATTGAAAATTTGAAGCTCCACCCCTCATATGTGCCTCTGCCTGGGAGGAAGCTTGGGAAAAAGTTTAAGTATGGAAAACTTTGAGTAGCTCCCCCTAAATGCGCCTTCACTTGGAGTTTGAGCTGGAAATTCTTCTAAGTGATTGAAATTTGAAGCTCACCTATGAAAATGCACCCTTGGAAGGTTGGAAGGCTGAAAATTTTCTAAGTATGATCAAACTTGAAGCAAGACCCCTTATGTGCGCCTTGACTTGGAAGAGAAGTAAAGAAATTTTCTTAGTGTTTCAAAGTGGAAGCTTGATCAAGTAAATGCGCCCAGCAAGGAGATGACTTAGAAAAATTTCTAAGTGTTGTAAAATGGAAGCTTAAGGCTTCAGATGCGCCCAAGCTAATGGGAAGAGTTAGAAATTTTTCTAAGGCATCAAAACTGAAAGTTCGCTACTCTATAAGCGCCTGGACCTTGAGAAGGGTGGGAAATGTTACTAAGGCATTGAAACTAGAAGTTGACACCTCCAAGTGCACCTAGGACAAGAATTGAGTATTGAAAGAATTTATCTTAGGCAAGCTAAAGTGGAAGTTCATGCGCCCATGCTAGTGATGTTGTTTAAAAAATTTCTAAGTATTAAAATTTCACCTCTAGAGAAAGTACGCCCAGACTTGAGAGGATGGTGAAATTTATTAAGGCATGTATGCAAATGGCAGGAGAAAGTCCAAAATGCGCCCAATTGGTAGGAAGATGAATTTGAAATTTTCCTAAGTGTCAAAAGAGAAGAAGCACGCCCAGACAAGTAAGATGAACTTTGATGATGGAATTTTTTCTAAGGCATAAAATTCCACCTTCCTCTAGAGGAAAATACGCCCAAGTTGGTGGAGGAGATAAAATTTTCAGAGGCATGAATAAAATTGGCGAGAAGAAGTTAGAAGGTGCCAGCTTCACGAAAATGATAAAGTTTTCAAGGCCATGCAAGAAAATACGCCTAGAGATGAAGAATTGCAATAAATTTGGTGAAAATTATTTTTCTAAGGTTTTAAAAAAAAATTAAATTAAATGAACCCCTTCGTTTGTAGACCCATGAATTCATCACGTTCTGAAGGGAATTTTCTTCTGGGTATTGAAGATCTTCGACAAGGAATGGATTTTAAAGTCTTCCACAGCTTGCCAATGATTCCGAGGTGAAGATTTTTGATAGGCACAAGATTGATGAATTTCCTAAGGAAAATTTGAAAAACATTTCTAAGGCAAGGAATAAAATGTGTTGTGGACATAAAAATGCCTTGGCGGATGAATTTGAAGTTGGATGCCTAGATAATTTCTGATCAAATTCCTGATGAAAACATTTTGCTCGAGCCAGAATTGGATGAAATGTCAAAGTGAACGCCTCAGCCGGAAAAGTGAAGAAGATGCAGTTGAAGCTAACACTTTTAAAAGATGATTTTTTAAAAAAATGCACCCTTGAGGAAGATGAAATTTGTCTAAGGCATTGAAATATGATGTACAGGTATTATATGCCCCAGCCTACAGATGTCGAAAAATCATGAAGAAGGCAAAAGGGTGAACACCGAGGCCGTGGCATGATGATTTGAAGTAATGAAGCAAATAGTCCAAGATGATAAAATCATGAAGGAAGAAAAGTTGCAAGAAATGGCTAAGTGTTGAAACTCCTCCACATGGATTTGAATGCGCCCAACTTAGGTGAAGAAATGATCGAGACCAAGACTGAAATCCTTCAAATTCAAGAATTGAAATTATGAAGACCCAAGTGTTAAAGATCATCATCAAGCAGAAGAATGAAGTTTCAGCCTTGAAGTTTCAGATCAAGAACGTGCCTACCATACTAGTCCAAGAAGTTGAAGCAGTGTGAACGCGTCTATGAACAGGAATCTTCTAGAAGATGGTGGCCATTAATGACTCATTTATTACCCCACTCCTCTTGGTGGCGGTTTTTAGGGTGAATCTTGTTTAGGGATGAGGTGGCACAATCTGGGCCATCCAGCCGATTGTAATCTGAGCCGTCCATTGGACTTGGCCAGCTATATAAAGGGGCATCCCCCCTCATTTGTATTTTAGTAGAGCTTAGAGATCAGACTAGAGACTAGAGCAGAGAGATTGATAGTGTAGTTGATAGCTTAGCATAGAGTAGTTTGAAAAGGAAGGAAAGTCTTCCATTTGAATAATTTGTAAGAAGTTGTTGTAAACACTTTCATAATAAGAGTTTTTCATTGATGGTGATCTCCTCTTTGTTATGAGTAGCTAGCGAGGCTTCTTTGTCCTTCCAATTCACGTAGAATCAAGAAGTAACTTAATATAGAGTAGTTTTCATTTCATGCAAGTAGATGTTAGCTGTGGATTTGTGGTGTTAATCGAGGCAACTTCATTTTTATCCATACCACTAGCGGCTTGCTAACGGCAAGTTTGCCTTGTCTGATCAACTGGAAAACATTACAAACTTAACTTCGATTGTGATTCATGTGTTTGTATGCGTCATTCTGATGGTACTTACATGTTGAGTTATGATTTGAAAACCTCTTGTCACTCCCTTGAAGATTGCACCGACTTTGTGTAAGTTGTCCAATGTGAGGCGGAGCAGAGTCTGGTTGAAGTCTATCAAGATTGATCCCACGTCCCGTCCTTAGATAGAACATAAACTTCTTAGGCCCTACACTCATTTTAAATTCAGTTCATTCCTGATTAGCGTTAGGAAACTTGCACTTACCTACCAAATCATCCAAATTACATGAAAGCCCTTAATCCGCTGTTTGCTATCAACTGTCGAACAATTGTGTAAGTCCCCTTGAAATACCAACGAAACACATCAAACCAACTGAGGGTATTCTATTGCACTGAAGGAACCTTCGAGTTGAACGCACGAACTCTCTCGCAATCTTAGAGTGTTGGTGTTGTACCCCAAATAAATTTTTTGGCATTCTGTGTAAATTGAGCTAAATCTTGTTAAAATGCCATGAAAGGTCTGTTTTAGGTCAAACCAATCATAGAATCTTGGTGGGTTTCTGTCTAGGAACACATGTACAAAATTCTGAAAAATTGAAAATTAGGGTTTTTTCCCCTATTTTCAGGGAAATCCCCCGAAAATAGGACCTTCCCAGAAATGATCGAAAATGATTTTGATAGGTTTAAAGGGCTTCACGATCACATTGGTCAAGTCAGAATCATCAAAAGACACGTTTTACTCTGGTGGGTCTATTTCTCTTTTTCAGGAACGAAGTTAGGAGCTCCACAGCCATTAATGGCAGATTGGCCAGTACCAGGCGCTGAAAAAGCTAAGCTTCAACGATACAACCATGGCGGAAAAGGTCGAAAAAGATGCTGTTTGACGAAGGAGATTCCTGAAAACGAAAAAGGTCAAAATTTGACTAACTCTGGAGATGTTACGAAGGGGAGATTGCTCACATGTTGAAAAGGCGCCTTCTTCAAGCAGGGGCGCCCATGGTCTTTGAAGGTCAAACAAAGTCAGTAAGATCATCCGAAGCAGTCATTCTCAACGTTTGGTTGCTGGCTCAACAGTGAAACAAACATCCAGATCATCCGATGAATAGATCACTAGCAACTGCTGACGAAGCAAAAAGAGGCAGTTGAGGAATTGACAGGAAACCACAGTTAACGACAAAGTTGCAAGAAAAAGAGCCTTTTCAAAGCAAAGGCGCCCTTTCTTTTGGACTTCCAGATGCTGACCAATGACAAAAGGCCTCCTTTGATGACCTTCTCAGCTCAAGCAAATCTCGGAAACGCAACTGCAAGCATCAATACCTGACAGAGCAGTCAACGGATAATCTGGATCAAAGTAGGCAACTTGTCAGACGAAAATAATCAAGCTAAAAGGCAAAAGCGCCCTTTTCAAGGAGGGGCGCCCTTGGATAAAGGAACCCTAATTTGAGATCCAGATTTCCCGAAGACAGTCATTCTTAGCAGAACAGAGCTGAGTACCTGATGAAACATCATATGAAAACATCTGACTCTCCGATCAACGAGAAATCCAGTTCAAGGCACGAGAGGTCATTTCAAATAAGCTGAAGAACGAAGACTGAAAAATCACTAAGGCATTGGCAAAAGCGCCCTTTCTTGGGAAAGGCGCCCAGTCTTTTGGAGCCCTTAACTCAGCTTTTTATCATTCAGTCTCCCAGGCACTTCTTTCCAGTATGGATTCTGCTCCGCAGTGAATGTGTCCGTGACGTCTCAAGATCGACAGACAACGCCAGATTCAGGATCAAACAGGGGGTTTTCAGGAGAGAAAATACCAAAAAACTTGCAAAAGATGAAAAGGGACGCCTAAAATAAGTCAAAGGTCATTAGTTGACTAAAGTCAAAAGCTCTTTGAGTTAAAGTTGGCTAAAACGCTCCACGATTGGTGGAAATCACCTTTTTAACTTCAGATCAAACTCAAATCACCTTTTGAGCTTGTGTTAGGTCCCCAAATTTGTGGATCTGAAGCTCAAACATATATATTCAAGGAGATGGCGTCCATTTCATTATTTCATTGCAGGTTGAAGGATAAAAACAGCCACAAAGCTCTCAAAGGACGCCATTGAAGATCTGAAGGAGGTTTTCATCCGTTCTTCATTTTTATTGCAGATCTGAAGCAGGAAAGGGTTGCCATTTTGAGGATTGGATCAGAGATAGTTTTTTTTTGAAGATCAGCTAAAACTTCCAATCCACCTTCTGTCTTTTTCCTCTCTTCTTGTCTTAGGTTTTCTTGCATCTGACAGAAAAAGCAACAGGCTACATCAGATCTGATCAACTGGGTAGATTCAGCATCATTTTCCAGAGAAACCCATCTCGACAAATTTTCCAAAATCAGCAAACTTGCTGCCCCTATTTTTGGGGGTTTTTCCGAAAAAGTTTCAGAATCCAAATTCTGAGGAACTGGGTTCGTTCAGCATTGAAGCACGAACAAAACCCATGTGCCAGATTTTTTCCGGAAAAATACTTCTCGGCAGGGCGCTATTTTTAAGGGTTTCCGAAAATCATCTGAACTAGGTCAAGCTTACAGTCAATCTTCAAGTTTTTCAGGATGCAGTACTCCCAGGTGCAATACGAGACCAAGACGGTCTTACTCCATGATTACCTGAAAACAGTTGACACAAATCTACACCAAGTAAATCCAGTGGTCGATTTGGAGCAGTTAGAAGGCATGAATCAAATAACATTGCAGAATATCGAAGAATCCGGATTGCTGCAAGCCGCTTCAATTCCCATCACACTACAAAGCGTAGAGCTCGTAATCGCTTGTATCAAGCATTACAACCCTACCACCAGAGAAATCAGAGCAGCAGATGGAAGAATTGTTTGCAGTTTAAAGCCTCAGGATATCGAAAGATGTTTTGATATTCCCTCACATCCTAACAGCAAAGTCATATCATTGACGGAATGTGAGAAAGCTTTTGAGACAGCCAAGGACAAATGTCAAAGGATAATGGCCGAAAAATGGCTGAAAGTGACAAAGGCAAGCTTACCTAAGTTGTTGGGGCGAGGAGAATGTAAAGACGAGTACGCAGTGTTAATCACTCTACTCAACAGAGTCACTGGAGAAGAAGATGGTCGTCAATTCCAGCCATGGATGTACTATGTCATCGCTAAAATCATTGGCAGGAGGGAATACTATGACTGGGCCACTTTGATCAGTGACACACTCCACCGACAAATCACTGGGTATCTGGAAGCTCATAGGTTCCACATGTGCTCCTACCTGGTATACTTGATAGCCTTCCAAGGCGATTTCAGGTTATTGAACAATGTGGGAACCTTAGGTGTGCAGAAGGTTCACGAGTTTTTCACACGCCTTGAGTTTACTCAAGCGGAAAGACACTTCAAGAAGACAAGTGATCACTTCACCATGCACATAGTTCGTGAGCTTAACCATGAGATGCACGTGCGTATTTCGCAGACAGCCAGAGAGGCAATGGCGGATTGGGCAGATTGGTTTATCCAATTTCCTACATTCTCCTACATACGCGTGTATGGCTACATTGGCCACCCCGCCATGCTACCAAGACACCCTTCAGATAGGGTAGTTTTCATGGAGTTCCTGAGACAGTTGTCCGAAGTTCATGTCCACTTGCGCTTGAAGAGGAAGACAGCTGTTAACTTTCCCGTTGAAATGGGACTATATAGATGTGAATCCGCGGCAGATGCAAAGATGATGGGTCAAGAAACAAGGAGGTTTAACCTCAAATATCTCATTGATAGAAGATCTTATGATCCCAGAGGACTCTATGCAGCACACCTTGAGCAACACTCGTCACATAAGTCTTCTATGGAAGATTATTGGGTGAATTGTAAAGACGAGTATGAAGTGCGAAGAAGGAATTACAGCAGATTCAGACTCCCACAGATTGCTGATTTCATGTCAGCAGACATTGAGGGCCTGTCAGATGATGAAGGGGAAGTCATTCTCCCCACATTCTTCGCAGATTCAGTTGACTCCCAACCGCTCCCGAGAGTGGATTGGTATGCCAAAGAGGATACATCTATAGAAGAAAGAACGAGTAGAGTGGTTAGAAATAGCCAACTCTATCTCGACAGCAAGAAATCAAGGAAGGTGATACCTCACAGAACAGAGCCGCCACAGGTTCAGTCTACACCACCTTCCACTTCAAGAAGGAAACCTAGACAAAAGCAATGGTGCAATCCTCCCCAAGGGATGAGGATGTCAAAACCTAGAACACAGAGGACACCAGTGGAGAAAGCCACACATAGTCCTGAAATAATCACGGGTATTGCTGCCCCAGAACAAAGAGTAGAGACTGCCACCCCTGATTCAGCCGAAGTTATCACAGGGAACCAACAGCATTAGTTGTTGAAGAACCAGTGGCTGAACCAATGGCGGAAGCAACAACAGTAGAAGCAGCAGCAGAAACGGTGCCTGTTATGGAAACAGAGCCGCCCATATCACCAGTATCACAGCGAACACAGGTCCTCATCGACTTGGATTCGCCACCGAGAGACATTACTCCAGCACAGTCTCACACATCTAGCGTTCAAGGGCCTCACGTCCTTCCTAGTGAAGTTCGCCGAGATTCTATTTGGCTCGAAGGTTTCCTAGGAAGGAAGAGGGAAAAACCCTCATATGAGCTTGACTTTACCGAATTCGACCACGTCCCACAAGACACGTCGGCGAAGAAGTTAAAGAAGCAAGTTCACATAGAAAGGAATGCAGAATGTGAGATCATCATAGAGACTGCCGCTCCACCAGTAGAGAAAAGCATACACGAGGTTCAAGTAGAGGACTACACTTTGTCTCAACTTAACCTCGGGAAGACTACACGACAGGTGGAGGCGGACCTTCTCGGAATAGCTTCGGTGAGCGCACAAGAAAGGATGGCCAAGGATGGTAAAGAAAAGGCAGCCTTAAAGGCTGAAAATCAGAAACTGAGGTCTTACATCACCAGCTTGATACATGGCACACCCAACGTCTCAGCCCTACCGGCAGGACTACTAGATCTCCCCGCCGAACAAAATCATCGGCAATTGTTAACATTCGGCAAACACTTGAGGAATCAGGTGGAAGAGTTTGTTCTCAAGGGTAGATGCGTACTGGCTAACCTATACCAGTTACGGGATAGAGCACATGAACTTCGTGTGGAGATCCAGCAGTCAGAACAGAAGATTGCAGAAAAGAGGCTTGAAGACGAAAGTACAATTGCAGATTTGCAATTAGCATATCAATCAGTATACTCTGAGGAAAACAAGCAACATCTTTTTGCTTGGAAAGAACAATTGGCGTACAAGGTGAAAGCCTACGACGCTCATTCAGTAGAGATGATTGATTACAGAAGGGTGGTTGCCACTATTATCAACTTCGCAAGAATGTTGGTAATATCTTTCCCTTGCATGGAATATCAGCGTGAGGGAGGAGAATACGTCGAGTTGGTAACTGTACTGAACCAGTTCAGGGATGTCATCCGCAGCACCTTTCTTGACGATCCAGAGGGTTGTAAGCTGGCTAAGGTAGCAGCTTTATCAACCAAGTTAGAAGAGGCAGCATCTCAATGCATTGACTTCGGAAATCAGCTCACAACGGGTGAGGTCATGCTCCGACGCCACGTCATCATCCTACGGAGCATTAACTCCCCAGAAGCTGATGAGGTCAATCAATGGATTGAGACACTGTTGATTAATGGCGAGTTATAAATGCACCAGAAAAGGACGCCATACACACTCCAAGTGGCATTCATGAGACTTGAGTTGACTTGACGCTTCTTTCCAAGTCAACTCGAGATGCTATTAAATGTAGTTGGAGTTAACTTGATGCTTCTTTCCAAGTTTAACTCCACTTTCCTTAAATCATGCATTGTCAGATCCCACTAATTAAGGATGTCTAATTGACTTCCACGATTTGTGGATCTTAGATCTCCACTAAATGTGGATGTCTATTTTGGAGGGAGACTTTACATTTAAGTTCACCTTTAGTTTGCTTTCAGTCAACTGAAGTAGTTTCCAGTTGACTCTTTGTTGACTTTCAGTTAACTGAAGTAGCTTTCCAGTTAACTGCTTGTTCCCCCTATTTAGGAATAAATCTTGCTAATTGATTGGCAAGAACTCATTGTTAACTCAAGGAGATTTTGGGGTTGCCCACTCCTTTGAGTTCTATAAATAAGAGCCTTGGGCTCATTATTTGTTTAACCTTTACTTGCTATGCAAAATTGCTGCGCCATTGTTGCCAACACTTTGAAAGCGAATATTTGTTCACTCTTGGATGAGAGTTCGTTGGATGATTGTAATTGTGCATGATTTCGTGCCTTTGCTTTCCCAACTTTTGTAGTTCGTTGATAAAGCATTGAAGAAGAATATCAGAAGGCGCTTGCATTTTGATCATCTTATTTGAGTTATGTCTACGTCCTGTGTTTAATAGCTTGTTGTCTCATTTCCCTCCTCGGATAGGAGTCCCTCCTCCTTGGATATTTGTTATTGACAGTTGTCGTTTGATGTTGTTTAATGTGTTGACTTCCAAGCTATACTTCGGATAGGAGTCCCTCCTCCTTAGCAAGCTCGTTGGCCAAGGCATCGTGATTTTGTTGTTTCTAGTAAACTATTTCTTAAGCTCATACCTCGGATAGGAGTCCCTCCTCCTTGGCAGATCTCGGATCTAGTTTACCGTGCAGAGCGTTTGCTTGTACCAACCTTATCCCGGTGTATACCCGAGAGTTCAGAGCCTCGGTCATATCCTCTGGAGACGGCGAATTCAAGTGATCCAACCATCCCATTCCCGCTCCTTTACCCTCATGCTCTGTTCATCTTGAAGGTATTGGATAGATAAAAGCTAGTTAGTCGTAGTTAAGATCTGCAGAAACCAGAGAAAAGCTTAGCTACGGCGCATTGTGTTTGTGCACCCTTGTGTCCTGCCGCTGAAGCATAAAAAGATAGGAACCTAGTTAGACATTTCCCTTCCCTACGCATTGCTCCCAGCAGAGAGGGACTTCTCCTCTTTAAATAACGAAGAAGTGTTGCAAAACATTTGAAATAGCTGAACGTTTACAATCAGCACTCCAGAGGTGCTAATTTAAACGCCAACAGTTGGATACTTTGATCAAGAGAGAATAGGGTAGCCGTTGGCGACTTTATTCTGTGTTGGTGCGGTCACGAAAATCACATCAACAGGTGGCACAACTATTTGCTCAGCTGGGAAGAAGTTTATTATAAACAAACAAATATATGATAAACTAAGTACAGCTTCACAACATGAGGGCAAGGTGGCACAACAATCTGCTTGGTTGAATATGTTTATTGACACACACATCAAATGATAAGCTTTAGGTACATATTTGCAACATGAGGACAAGGTGGCTCAACAATTTACTCATCTGAATAGGCTTATTAGAAACAAAACAGAGAATAGCCAACCAGGACAGCAAATTGCATAGGCGAAACATGCATACAATAAACGATCAACTAGCCACTATATTTAACTAAGATAAACAAATACCATAACAATAACATGAAGGCAAGGTGGCACAGCAATTCATCATCATAGTAAAAGCTCGTGAACAGATACAGAACAGCAATATTACAGGCAAGGTAGGCACAACATATATTACTATCTCATGCAAAAGTTAATTACAAATGAGCAAAACCTCTTATTTATAGACATCAAAAGGTGTAGGGAACCCTAAAATCACCTTGAGTCAACTACAATCTTGGAAGCATGCAAGATTTTATTGCTAAACCCTAATAAAGGAAACTATAGAGTTAACTGGAAAGCTATCATCAGTTAACCGAAACAGGACTAATCTAAATGGACATGTGCAAGCATGCACCTCCTTTTTGAAATAAAACTAAGTGAAAACTCCAACTGTACAGAGATGATTCCAAAATCAACATAGCATGAAAGGTGAAACAAGTTAACTCGGAAAGAAGCATCAAGTTAACTGTTGTGTCTGATGTCTATCCTGAAAAGGTGGGACATCCATCATTTGGAGTTCACTGACCGTGACCTCGAGCAAGTAACCCCTCCACGAGGTTGTTGAATGCACCACCAACTGGAGATCATCACATGTCTTAACTGTCAATTCACCGCTTGTCAGCAATCCAAGCAATCCTAGAAATCTTTGCACACTTAAATTGGCATTTCACTGACCAATAACTCTAGCGGCTCCGTAATTGGAGTGATTGCCTCTGTTTCCTCTCCAGCTTTACGCTTTTGACGCTTCACATTTTTTCACGCTTTTCTTTATGGAAGAGTGTTGCATGACAAAACTACGAAGTTTGACCATGAACACTCTGGTTGTGAGAAATGCAAACGAACTTGCTGCACATGCAGAATTCCAACGATATCAACCCTCTAAACCGACCTTGGAAAACAATCAGCTATACGAGGCATGAAACCATATGGACTTGAGTGACTACACCTGTCAACCCTCCGAATGGGCTTGATACAAATCGGTGTTAGTCATTCTGATGAAATCATGAATTAAGACCGACTTGGTCTTGAATTCAATCTGTGTGAACTGCATTCTGAAAAACTCGCTCGTTGACTGTAAACACGGCTATGTTCTAACAACTTTCTCCGAAAAGCTAAAATGACTCTTGATGAGGCTAAAACTACCCTGTTAGGGGCAATTTTCGCCAAAAATTCTGAGACGTGGGTTTTGTGCAGAAAATGCTTCTAAGACAACCAACAACATCAAAATTGCGAAAAAACGCAGTTTAGCTTGACATGCAAAAACTTTTCCGAAAAAAGCAACTGCGGGCAATAGGGGTTGCGGGGAAATTTTTCCGAGAAAATCTTAAATATGGGTTTTGTCCAGAAGATGATTCTACGACAACCCACAACATCAAATTCAAAAAATATCAACTTTTACTCCATGCAAATGAATTTCAATTGAGAAAATCAAAGCCTCGAGAATTGGAGCTCTAGAGCAAATTTTCTTGAAAAATTTTAACACATGGGTTTTGTAGAGGAAGTCATGCACAACCAACCCAGATGATCAGATTTGTCAAAAGTCGCTGAAACTTGGACAAGCAAAGAAAACCTAAGACGAGAATAGAAGAATTTAAGACAGAAGATAGAAGTTTTAAGTTTCTGCTTCTGCTAAAATCACCATCTTGTTTAAAGTCTGCTAATTAATTTGGACTTGTACCTGCAAGGAAATCTGAAAACAATCTCTGTAGTGCCTTAGAATGATGACTGCTGAAGAAATTCGCCCACTCAATGAAGAAATTTGCCCACTCCTCAACCTGCTATGAGATAAATGGGCGCCATCTTGAAAGAAATACAGAAATTTGTAGCTTAATGGCGCCAACTGCAAGAATAAACCCTAATTTCAAAAGAAATCATCTGATTGGACCCCACTTTGTTCAACAGAAACTGACTCAAAGTCCCAAAATATTAAAAAATATTAAAATATTCAGTTCTCTTTCACATGCAAATTTGCCAATATTAAAATATTGAGAAAAATCGCCCATTAAAGCTAGCATGCAAAGACTGAAAATTTAATAGTATTTTAATGAGTTAACTAAAATCTCTTCAACTGGGTTCACTTAGAATATTTAACTAATTCCGAAAAGTCCAAATTTGACTCTCCAGGCATCCCCTAGCAAAAGTTGAGATTTTTAGCTAACTTCCTACTTTATAGCTGTGATGAGCCTAGCTGGCTCAACCTCAACTTTTGAACTAAAACTGTATGTTTAAGTGTTTTGCTTGTTTTTTCATGAGTTTTAAGACCATTTTTGGGAAGTGCGCCAAGCATAAAATGTTGTTAAAACTAAAATTTAAGCAAAATTTGAGAAACTGCAATTGTATTAAGTGTTAAACAACTGCAACAAAGGAATTACATACAACATACCCGGAAACCTCCAGATTATTTAAATAAGAAATTCTGGAGCTTGCCAGTCAAGAATCCTAAAAACTGAATAAATCTAGCGCCTGCCTCCCGGTGTTGGTTTCTCCCTGTCATAAACTGTAGCAAATGACTGAAGAATACCAGGAAACCAATATGGAAAGGATAGAAGGCTCTAGAAGAAAGCGTTTCAGCCTTCTGGTTCAAACGCCTCAACCCCAGATGCACACGCCATAGGCCTGAAATGGTACGGCCAGCCAAGGAAAATATACAACTTGCTCCTCAGATGCCAGATCTGTTGAATGAAGGAGCCTCAATCACTGTAGACCCTTCCTTATTGAAAACTAGAAAGAAACTAAACATAAAAACTCTAGTGAAGCTCAAATTGACTTCTAAAATGAAGCCATCCCTGTAGCAAAGATTCAGCTGGTCTTCCACAGCCTCAAGTTTGCAAAACACTGAAGATCTTTCGTTTCTCCAATGGAAGAAATTCACTGTAACCCTTGTCTCAGAGAAGATAAAAGTAGTAATTTCAAATAATCATCAATAATGAGGTTGAATTGCCCCTTTTGCCTTATATTCCCAAAAAAACATGATTTCCCAAAAGTGATGCCACTTTTACAATTAAATGCATTTAAAATGTATTTAAATCATTTCAATAGTTTATAATTTTCACTTTATGAAGTGAACGCACCTTTTAAGAGACTTAAGTGATTTAATTTTTCACTTTATCACCTTAAGTCATCAATTTAATATATTTAAGTGGCTTTTTAACTTTTATAAAGTCAATTTGACTTTATAATATACCAATTAGTTAAATAATTAACTTAACCACAAAAATATTCATAACTCCCTCAATTCTCTGTGTTTTTCCGTGCTGTCAGAAGCTGGCAAACACTGTGCTACAGATGCCTGCACTGAATCCACTACTAAAGTGAAGGAGAGGGAAATGACAACACCCACCAAAACGACCACTGACCCCCTAACCGGATCCTGTCAGCTACAAGGGTCCAAGAAATAGGCTAACTCAACTGCTCCTGAAACTGACTAGAATGGGGACATTACAATAGCTCATTAAAAAAGTCACAATTGCCTCTATTGAGCTCTGATTTTTGAGTGCCTAATTGATGCTGAAACTGAGCTAAGATATCCACCGCAAAGCCAAAATCACCAAGATGAAATGTCTGTTGGGAGCTGTAACTGCTAAAAACCATGCTTGATGCCTCAAAATAAAAGTCGCCTTTTATTAAATTGATGTACAGGTCTCCAGACAGCCATTTCTCTGTTTTACCATTTGGCACTTCAATTTACCGCTGCCGATGAACGATGGCTCCCGTCGACTGGATGATGGATTCATTGCGTAGCTAGAAGAATTCCACAACCAACGACTGTATGTAAGGCATCTGAAAGCTGAGTTAAGGACCCCAAAAGCAAGGGCACCCTTGGCCTGAAATAGCGCAATTACCATTTTGAGAATGATTTTGCAACTTGCAACTCTTAGCATGAATGCTCTACTTTGACCCCCGACACCGAGAGCTGGAGTGCTCCGATGCGGGCGTCGTTGATCTCATTGCGAAGCTGGAAGAACATGGAAGAGATGTTCCTAGGAGTGACGACGCGAGAAAACTGCTTCTAAGACCTCCAAGAGAAGGGTGCCTTTTTCAAGGGAGTATGTAATTTCCATACTTAGCCATTTTTTTGCTTGTTTACCTTCTTCAGCATTCTCCACTGATCCTTCATTCACGCGCGTTTGACAAATCTCGAGGGTTGACGGTTGGATTCACTGAAAAGCTAGAAGGGTTCCACACAAGTCTCGTGAAGACGATGACTACTAAAAACCACATCTAGCTAGCCAAAAGGCTAGGCACCCCTGGCCTATAGAGGTACAGGTTAATATTTTCATGTTAATCCACCCTCCATTTTACGTGCTCACTGGAACCACTGCCACAGTCACTCAGCATGTCTGACGATCTCGCGAACGAGTGCATCGCGGAGCTGGACTGAATCAGAAAAGATCTCCGGGAAACAGAAACTGCAAATTCAATCATTTGAGGGGTCTAATTCAAGGGTGCCCCTGGGCTACAAGGGCGTAGAAACTACAAATTTGACAGTCCTCGTGATGTGTAAACTCTTCGTACCTTCCGCTTCAGCCTTCGATTGCCAGAGTTCTGCAACTCGGATGATCTCACTTGATAGCTTGTTGGAAAGCTGACTGAATTCTAAAGAGATTGAATGTATTTGCCACCAAAAGCAACTAAATCTAGGCCTTCAAATTGAAGGGCACCCCTGCGCTACAAGGGCGCAGATTTGCTCTGGACTTGATATTTCCTCTATTTCGTGCTCTGCGAACACCATTCTGGCTACTGAATTGACCACACAGAAGCATTACTGCTACTGACGTGTTTGTGTGACTGTATTTCATCACTTTCACATGCGCGGACACTGTAACTTGATTTGCACGTTGATTGCGCAAGCATCTCTGTAATGTCCCCTTCTCAAACCTGATTGTTCATGTGACCGTTGGCCTTTTTTTGGAAACCCGAAGGCTAGTCGGAAGGTAAAATTAGGGTTTCCTATTTTTGAGGAGGTCTTTGCTCAGAGATGGTGGATTCAATGGCTGATTCCTTCTGGGTTTTCAGAGGGCTTCGCAGTGGTATGTTCATCTCGGCATTCAGAGCACTTTTTGGAATTTACTATTTTTAGTAAATTCTATTTTTGGCAGCTTTCCAGATGAGTTCAGCTCGGTTGACTTCCTGCTTCAATTGGTCAGATGTTTGGCTCAGTATTGGTTTCAAAGCACCTTCGGAGGGATAAGCTAAGTCATTTAATTAAAAGTCACGTTTAAATATTATATTTTAATGATGACCATGGGCCTAGATTAATGACTTAAAGATGTTTTTAAAAAGGGGTCTTTGAGGGTGGCGCCCTCATTAAAAGAATATTTTAATTATTGCAAAGTCAAAGCAAGGATATGAAGGGCGAAATTAGCAAAGCATGATATTTATTTAAAATATCAAATCTTAAGCCATAAAGGAGAAGTACGCCATCTTGAGGAGATGAGAGGTTTTGACCTAAAAGCTGATTTTAGGGTTTCGTGAAGTCAAACGAAACTTATAAAGAGGAGTCTTGTGCATCATTTTGGGCATCTTTTGACGACTATACTGTTATGCTGCCGGATTGGCTCTGGGACTGCTTCGAGGAATGAAGGCCTCCTAGCTTGGGCATCACTTCGTGTTTGCGAGACAACATCTAGTGGTGAATTCAGTCTATTTGTGAGTGCATTTTAGTTCATACGTCTTGTGTTCAATTTTGCATTGTTAAATCTGTTTTAGCATTTTAGTGTTTCAGCCATTTAGCATCATTTAATACAGCAGATCTACGTTTTTCATTATAAGTCAAAAAATACAAAAAAAGGCATTCTGGGTATTGCATTTATATGATTGTTTAGGAGAGGCGATCCTTCATCCCAAATGTCAGATTTTATTGTGGAGTATTTTATTTTTAAAGCCAAGTCGAATTTCTTCACTAGGCCGTACCATTTACTTGCATAGAAATCCGTGCATTAATAATTGGGAATGAGTTGATCTGTTTTTAGAGTCTTTGTTTAGTCGCCATCATTGTTAGGGCATTTTGCATCCTGTTTCGCGTTAATTGGATGAGATTTGTGGAAGTTATGAACATGTGAACGATTTCAAAGGTTGCTGGTTATTCATTCAAAATACAGTTTTTGTAACAAAATCAGATTTACAAGTTGATCTTTGAAGTTGTATTGTTGGCAATTTCCTTTCATGCTAAGAAGATCTTTTGATGTAACGCTGAGCTCTCAATATTCTAAGCTATTGGCAGGCGATTGATTATTATTCTTGTAAACTGACAGTAGTACTGGCAGTCTTTATCATTGTGGCTCAATTCTGATTTGTAACGCTTATTCCATTAATGTTGTTGTATTAAATTTATCTCCGCCCTATGGTAGCTACTATCCCATCTCGGGTTAGCAAGCACATTCTGGGTGTTGAGTAGTTTCATTTCTCAGCACTTATCTTTCAAGCATTGTTTTGTATTCACTCCGTCATATGGTCGCCCCTCACTCCGCATTGGATTGGGTAGCACATACTTGGCGTCGAGTTCCTTTTCCCGCAATTAGAATAGGGGACCCTCTGACCAATGCTCACCAACATCGGTGCCATTCTGGTTAGAGTTGTTTTCTTGTACGTTTTGGTTTCTTCCTCTAACCTTAACGGGTGCACTGCTTTGTCATTTGTTATTTGAAAAACGAAAAAATTTGGCTCGGAATATTTCAGTGGTATCAGAGCCACGCATCCTGCCATCCTATGAAATCAGCTTTCTATGAGTGACAGAAAACAGAGGTATTTGGCAAGAGTATACAAGAGAGGCACAGTTCAGACACAGTTGCATCAAGCCCCAGAAGGTCAAACAGCTTCAGGGATTTTGAGGGCGAATTGGGAGCCTTCACAAGAAACAGAAATGGGGGATAATGAAAGAAATGAAAGGATTCTTGGTGGCGGTGAAAGAAGTTCTGGCAACAGAGATGACAGTGGAAAAGGAGGAGAGAGATCTACGAGTCCCGGGAAGGATTTTGGAAAAAAGATGGATGCCTTGATGGACATGGTATCTTTCATGATGGGGAGAATGGGACAGAATAATGTTCCACAAAACAACTCAGGCCACAGAGGGGAGCATAGTGCTTCCAACCAGCATGATGAGCATGCAGCCCGGACAGTGTCAAACAACACTTACATCTCTTCCAGACCATTCAAGCCCACTTTTTTAGTTCCTGTAGTCAATCAACCAGAACCTGAAGAGAATGCTTCATGGGTGGAGCAGTTGAGGGTTGGCCGTACAGAGTATGACTCTCTACCTGTCGACATCAGGATGGACATGTCCTTCAATGATTTCATGGATCATAAGAGGAAGAACAAAGGGCAAGGAAGAAACTTTGATCAAAGAAGACCATCAAATCAAGTAGACTTGTACCAAGCTGTCAACAAAGTTATACTTCCTCATTTTGATGGGAGTGATACAAGTTCAGCCCGAGCTTGGATTCAAAAGCTGGATAATTATTTTGCTCTCAGACCAATGGCGGAAGAAGAAGCGATCAAGTTCGCTACGCTACACCTTGATGGGGTGGCGCACGAGTGGTGGTACCATGGCCTCGTTACTTTGGGTCATCGGTCTATCACGACTTATGATGAGTTCACCACTAGGCTCATTGAAAGGTTTGAGAAAAAAGATCCTGAGATCCATTTCAGGGAGCTTGCTCAATTGAGACAGTATGGCACAGTTGAAGCCTACATCGCGGAGTTTCAGAGGCTCTCAGTCATGGTGACTGGAATCACGGAAAGGAGATTGGTGATTCTTTTCAGTGAGGGTTTGACAAAATCCCTCAAAGGCTGGATTAAAGCCTTCGATCCTCCAACACTGCAAGAGGCCATGAAAAAGGCGAGAAACATGGAGTGGGCTGCTCCCAAGGCAAAATTTCAGTCAAACTCCCCTTTTCAGAAAAGGGATAAAGGAAAAAGGCCTCAGCATAAAAATCATTTGAGACCTCAGAACAAGGAGTTCAAGAATCGCAATCCCCATGTCACCAGATTGGATCAAGAAACCCTGAATGAACTCAGAAGAAAAGGGTTGTGTTTTCGGTGTCAGGAAAAATGGTCTCAAGACCATGTTTGTCCTAAAGGGGTTAAGTTCAATCAGATTGAGTACTATTCTGCTGGGGAAAGTAGTTCTGATTTTTCCGACCAGCAATCTGATTTTGAAGGAAATGAAGAAGATAGAGCTCCAGAAGAGTCCGGAGATGAGAAGGGAAGTGGTGGAGTTTTAGCTCAACTTTCCAGTTTTCAAAGAAACGAATCATTCAAGGTTCGTGGGATGGTCAAAGGGCAGCGAATCGTTGCTTTGATCGATACTGGAGCAACTCATAACTTCATTGATGAAGTTGTGGTAGCCAAGAAGGGGCTGCAAACAGAGGAGTTCGAAGGATTCAAGGTCATGGTTGCCGATGGTTTCCATATTTCTTGCACCAAGAAAATATCTAACATGACCATGCAGTTGGGCAACTACGAAGTCAAGGATGACTTCTATGTAGTTCACATTGGGGATACTGATGCCGTTCTAGGCATCCAATGGCTGCGATCTCTTGGAGAGATCTCTTTGAATCTGCAGACTATGGAGTTGAAGTTCCAGTCGGATGGGAAGAGGATAGTTTTGAGAGGCATGTCCAATGGGGGTCCTCGAGTAGTGTCATTCAAAAGAATGGCAAAGCTGATCCGTCACGATCAAGCTGAGTGGGTTGTCGAATGCATGATACTTCCTGCTAGTCCTGTTGAGACTAAACGTGACCAACCTCCTGATATCCAGTCACTACTCACGAAGAAGAGCAAAGTCTTTGCAGATTTGCCTCCTGGACCACCACCTGAACGGGGTTCAGAACACATCATCGAGCTCAAGGAAGGAGCTAAGCCGGTGATCACAACTCCATATCGGTATCCGAAGAGGCAAAAGGATGAAATCGAGAAGAATATTCGGGAACTTTTGGAGATGGGTTTTATACGCCCAAGCAAGAGCCCTTTTGCATCTGCAGTGGTTCTTGTGAAGAAGAAGGATGGTACCATGCGCATGTGCGTGGACTATCGTGCTTTGAACCAAAGCACCATCAAAAATAGATACCCCATTCCCAGGATAGATGAGCTCATTGATGAGCTACATGGGGCTAAGTTCTTTTCGAAGATTGATCCGAGGTCGGGTTACCATCAGATACGAATGAGGGGATCAGATGTGGAAAAAGACCCAGCTTCGGAATGCATATGGCCATTTTGAATTCTTAGTCATGCCATTTGGATTGACTAACGCTCCGGCTACCTTTCAGTCTTGCATGAACCGTGTCTTCCAGAATCAGTTACGAAGGTTTGTGCTGATATTTTTTGATGACATTCTGATCTACAGCAAGACTTGGGAGGATCACCTCAAGCACTTGGAGGAAGTGCTTAGTATCATGGAATCTGAGAGCTTATTTGCCAAAGCTTCCAAATGTGAATTTGGAATGGTGGAGTTACTGTACCTTGGCCACATAATCAGTGCTGAGGGAGTGAAGGTAGATCCAGAAAAAATCAAAGCAGTAGTTGATTGGCCACCTCCTGAGAGCTTGACCCAGTTGAAAGGTTTTTTGGGTCTTTGTGGTTTTTATCGGAGATTCGTAAAGGGGTATTCACAGAATGCTGCTCCCCTTACTAATCTCACCAAAAAGGGAGCCTTTGCTTGGTCAGAAAAGGCTCAAATTGTTTTTGATAAATTCAAGAAGATCATGAGTTCGTGCCCAGTCTTGGCTATCCCGGATTTCTCCAAGCCATTCGAGCTGCAATGTGATGCATCAAGTGAAGGAGTGGGGGTTGTCCTGATGCAAGACAAACACCCTATCGTGTTTGAAAGCAGGAAGTTACGGGGTGTTGAGAGGACATACTCAATCTATGATAAAGAAATGCTTGCTATTATGCATGCATTAGCCAAGTTCAGGCAGTACTTGGTGGGGAACAAATTCGTAGTTAAGACTGACCACAATAGCCACAAGCATTTTA
>VDFB02101308.1:0-32404 GCA_007258455.2 Sequoia sempervirens | reverse complement strand
CATTAATAGGTCTCTGCCTCTGTCTGAAAGGTTTGGCGCCTGGCTTCAGAGGTATAGTATGAGTTATGATGGATGTATCATAAGTCTTCAAGTCTTCATAACCCCATGCCACTATATCTGGAAAATCGTATAGGGCTCTGATTATTCCCTGTCTTTCTTCAGGAGTACAGACCTTACCAATGAAAATATTCTTTACATTATCTTCAGTACCCACATTGTGAGTGTCACACTATCCACTAATAGATTCTTCCTTTGTCTCTTGTTCTTGATCTCTGATTTTGTCCATATCAAAAATTCTCTCTAACTATACCATTCCCCTTGGAATAGTATTGGACTTCAAATTCAGCACACCCTCTAGATCCAATTCTGCTTCTTGAGGCTCTGTTTCATCAATGATCTGTGAAGCAAAGACATATGTGTTTGTGATAAAGTCCAGAATATGTTTATCATCCTCAAACACCTGAAAATTAGTCACATTGTTAGGAACCGATGGCACAGGAGTTAATTCAACAGTAAACTTTTTCAATCCTGACAGAGACAGAGGCTACAGAGTGCTGGCTGCTTGGGCCAGAGAATCAACAGTTTGATTCTTTTTCTGTGGGATTAATTAGATATTAAAAGCATCAAATCCCTTAATGAGGTCCCACACTCTATGCCTATAGTTGGTCATGCTCCTATCGTGACACGCATACTGCTTCCTTACTTGTTTGACTACTAATTCTGAATCTCCAAAAACTTGTAGAACCCTGACCTTTTTCTTGAGTGCCATAAGGAGCCCATGAATTAAAGCTTCATACTCTACTACATTATTGGTGCAATGAAATTGGAGCCTATGAGCTGCAAAGAAATTTTTACCTTTTGGACTAATCAGCTCAAACCCTGCTTCGGCTCCATGCTTGGATTTGGATCCATCGAATTTGAGAGTCCAGTATTCTGCAGTGGTATTTTTCTTCATTCTATCTTTTGGTTTATCAGTGTTAGAGGCTGCCTCAGTCATCGCAGGTTTCTAGCTTTTGCACTCTTCTTGGACATTCTGCTCATCTGCCTTAACCACCTGAGCTGGATTCATGCATTTTTGTACTTGTTTTACTGCTGTCTGACACAGACAACATTCCAACTCTGAATGAGAAGCATTGTGGACTCTACACCAATTTGGTAAGAGTAACTCCTTAAAGCTTGTCCTCTTTCCCAGGTGAGTCTGGTTCTCCATACATTGCCTAATGAATTCCTGGAAATCGTCCAATAAGCTGATCTGTTTGTCTTCAGGTTCTTCCTCTTTCTCGACTAATTCTGTCAAAACCTCAACATGGCTGGACCCTATTCCAACATCAGCTGGCATCGTATGCAACATCAACACCTCTTCTGCATCTGATTCTTCATATTGAGCCGAAAGCAGGTAGTTTCCCATTCTGACCTCTGATACTAGAATTTCTGCTGAAGTCTTTTGATATTCCATTATCATATACTTCATTCTAGGCTCCTCTCTATTTTGATCTGATTAGGTACCCCCTTCCATGGAAGCCACATGTGAGAGTGATCAGTGGACACATATCCATTCAAGGCCTTGGTGAACTCTCTTCCTAGAATCAAACCATATGCATCAGGAATATCAGCTACCTGGATATTGATAACCTGTTGAATCCTTGGATCAGAGGCTATCTGCATCTGGATCATGTTAAGTTCTCCTACCACACTCACTTCAGTTCTGTCCAACTGAGTGACCTTCTTCTGGGAATCAGCAGGTGTTATTCCCAGAGCTCTGCAAACTCCAAGAGGCATCACATTGGTGGAAGCACCAGAATCTAATAGACAATTGTGAAGGTTCTTACCAAAGATTCAGACTGAGATCAGAAATGGAGGGGTTTCTGTTTTACCTTGAAACAAAGTGGGCTGAGTATTACCTGGGCCACTTGAGTTCTATCCTTTTCTTTTCCCTTATCTCCAGGGGGGTTAGTCCATTTTGGGTCTGATTTTGTGTGTTCACAGACTGAAAACTGGAAGTCTGGCCGACATATTCACTAGAAGACTTATCCAATAACTTTGAATTTGCATCATAAGTACCTAAGACAGCCTTCCTAATTGTAGGAAATCTTAATAACTCAAATGCAGAAAGGTTTACCTTTAGTTTCTTGAATTCCTCTGCAACATATGAAGCCATCTGCTCCTCACTCATATCGGTGGAGACTTCCTTAGATGATTCCTCCACCTTATCCTTGCCAGCTTGAACAATCTTTTCTTTTTGTGGTTTAGTTTGAGACTGTCTATCCTTCGAAAGATACTGCCTGGAAACATGTGGATAAGACGGATTGTTGCTAGCATTAGGATTCAGAGGGGTACTGAAGTTGTTGGGAGGAATGGAGGTGGTGAACGGTCCTCCAAGCTGTGGGTGTCTATGAGGCATATCCCTCAATCCCTATCTTTGAAACATCTGTACTTCTTCAACATGAGCTTCCTCCTGATCGAGGGGGCCATTGTCATTCATTTCTTTGTTGAATAGCCGAGCAACCTCATCTCCATTACAAATCTGGTCTGTTTCATCTTCCTGGGAATCGGGTTCTTCTGGTACATTTTCCTGGCTAGCTGGAAAAGGAGCATGATTCAATACCAACACGGGAGAATCATAGGAGTTAGAGGGAACAATCTCCTGTGCATTCACATTGTTCTCTACCTCATACTGAAAAATAGAAGTAGCAGTTTGGAATTCTGGACATTCCAATTCTGAATGCTGGCTTGTCTTATGGAGTCTGCACCACCCTGATAAGGCTGCTTCTGCCAGATATACTCCGGTAGGAGGCTTATCTTGACCGACTGGTTGGTTTGCAGACTGATTAACAATTTGATTAGCAGGCTGATCCAATGGGGTAGGAACTCCCCCATTATTGGGCCCTGTATTCTAAGTTATGTTATGTCCTTGTGGTGGCCTTTTATCAAATCCCGATCCACTTCCTTGGCCTCTGTCAAAATTCTGCCTCCTTTCATTATTGAAACCTCTGTCATTGTTGTAACCCCTATCCTAGTTATATCCCCTATCATTGTAGAACCCTTTGTCATTACGCTGTCCCCTGTCAAAGTTCTGTCCTTGTGAAAAATCCCTGTTCTGATTAGATTGCATTCCCTTATGAGCAGCTTGCAACTGACTATTCTGATTTCTCAAGTAAGTCACCTCTAGATTTAGCTTCTTTATTTGTTCAGCCATTTCATCAATCCTCTCCCTATTAGGATCTTGGTAAGGGATCTGGTTCGGGTTACTCTGAGGGGGGATAGGCATTGTGGCGGATCCCAAAGACTGATGCAACACCTCAGAATTCTGCAGATAAGCAGGGAAGCTATTCTGCTGTGGCTGATACATGGGTTGATTAACTTGTTGTTGAGGGAAGTTTGTCATAGGAGAGATCTGATTCATGGGATGACCAGGGTGTGGTACCATAGGTAATCGGGGAACTGGGTTCATAATTGGGGTATGATTGGTGAGGGCCTGATTTACTGCCTGAATCTAGTTAGGATGTGCAACTGGTCCCAGAGAAGGCAATGGCCCAGTCAAGTGTTGTCTCAAATCTGTACTAAGCTTGACAGCCTCTGTATAAGCATCAGTCAGGGTACCTGGAGGGTTGGGTCTCCATTTCAAAAAGGTTGCTGTTAGGCTATCCAGAGCTTCATAATATACTCCCAGGGCAGTACCATCATCCAAAACATATGGGTTTTGTAATCTGGTGAATGCACAGTGAAACCTATTATTGAAACTGGCTATCAGTTCATTAACCTCTCTCTTAACCTTGATGAACTGTAGGTATAGCTCATTAGCACTGATGGGAATTTTGAATTTCTGTAAAAAGGCCTTTTCAAGATTATTCCAATTAAGGATTGAACCGGCAGGGAGATGGTTATACCAATAAAAGGCTTCTTCTCCTAGTGAATAAGGGAACAACCTACAAGCAACATCCTCATGAACTATCCCCCTGTCTTTGAGGCAAGTCTGGAAAATCCTCAGGTGCTCTTCAGCAGTCCTGTTTGGGTCATTAGCATGGAATTTTGAACAAAAGTGTTCAGGGTTCTTGTGCATAACATTGTAGGCTTGGAAGAAAAAAGGTGATGGATTATTGGCAAGGAAAGCCATTGGTAACAGTGGGGGTGGCGGTTGTGGTTGGTTAATGACAGGCTGGGGCTGTTGAACAGGAACGGCCTCAGGAATGGGTATAGCCTCCACCCCAGGATGTGAAGATATGGATGATGTGGGTGAAGGGATGGGTGATGATGATTCTCCCCTCTCTCTAATCCTTCTTGACCTAGTGTGGAACTGTAACTCCTCTAAATCCTCCCCTCTAGTGGTAGATCTGGTATTTCTCCTATATCTCTCTAGAGAGATGGCATTCAAGAAACGATCCAGTGTGCTCATTCAAGCCCTCCTTCTAGCGCCAATCTGCTGATGGTGTTTTCTGCACAGCAACAACTCAGATAGAATATAATATCCTATCTCTCTTGAAAGGTTATCTTCAATAATAAATCACTGAAAATCACCCCAAGGTCTCTCGGGTGTTAGGTCATAACAATGCATAAAACAACTCAGATAAAATGTGAAATGCTGGTAATCACAATCGGACCTTACTACAAGCAAACTGTATCCTTTCAATTTATCAGATCTGACAATATGGTGATCTTGAATCCTAAATCTAACTGAATAATAAAGAAACAGCAAAAGATAGGGATGCAAGGAAGTAATAAAATTTAAACTATTGCAAGGACAAGCAATGTAAATGACATATATGTGGAATGGACCTATCTCAAATAACCAATTCTTATTTGACCCACAAAGCAATCTTACAAGAACGGTGCCATCTTCTGAGGAATACAGATTTTCAAATCATAGACTTGCATCTACAATCGAACTTAAGCACACTGAATATACGGTCCAGGTTGACTTTACCAGCCTACTACAATCAGATAGTTACTGGGAGTATAGACCAGAGATAGCTACAAACATTCCAAATATGAAATCACAAACATCATTTATCCAACCAAAACTAATTTACTTCTGAGTACTAAACCCTAAATCTTCAAGCAATTTAAAAGATAGAACAAAGGAACCATGCAAGATGAAATAACACAAAGGATTTCACCAGGAAAACCACAATGTCTTCAATTGTATTAATCACCAAATGCTGCAACAATTCAACCGTTCTGATATAATGTTTGCTTCAAGAAACTTCAAATACTCTAACTATAGCTCTTGCTAATCTCTATTACTGTCTGCTATGTCTATAACCAATGTCTAACCCCTACAATGAGGCAAGAATGCCTATTTATATCAAATTCCCCTTAAAACATGTCGGCCCAGCCAAACATTTTACAAAATAAAAAAACCGCCAAAACAGGTCAGCCCAGGAAAACAAACTAAGGCACACATTTAATGCCATCATCCAAGTCGGCCAAGGCACAGTCCCCAAGGAAGTCTGGTCCAATGCATGCCCTATGATAATAGGGAAGCACAAATCTCGAACTTGAGCATTAACTGCCACTCCCTTTGCCCTTCTCCTGCACTGACGTCCTTTGGACACTCGAGAATATTCTATCCAACTCAGCAATAGGTGGCGATGGTAAGACCCTGAGTCGGCATTTAATAGAATCTATCCCTTCCTTGGCCCGCTCAACAATTCTGTTCCAGTCCTCCTGTTGGCCATGTACCTGTCTATCACCACCAAGTATGTAGCTGCATCATCAAGTAAATGGCTAGTGACAGCTCCATCAGAATCTGGGGCATAAACCTCATGCCACCATTCCTTCAGTTGATCTAAGCTCAAATATTTGGGAGCTATCTTCTTCCTCCCTGTCATCACCTCAAAGAAGGCAATGCATCCGTCATAAACTGCTGTAAGGTCGCCATCAATGGACTTCCTTCATTTTTGTATCTTCTTCAGACCCTTTTGTCTGACCAGCAATGCCTCAAACCACTCCCATGGTTCATCCAGCTTGGAGGAAGGAAGGATTCCATCCTTAGCCAATTGATCCTTACCATGTCCCAGGATAGTCCTTGATTTCTGCAACAGGAGATCTATGTCACCCTTATCCTGAGACAAGATGTGCTCCAACAGTTCTTTTGCCCGGACTGCATCCTTGCCCACAGACAAGATCGCCTTAATAGCATTATCTCCTTTCGTCTGGACATCCATCAGACAATCAGTGGCAGCTTGGGCGGAGGCCTTCATCTTTTCAATTCCGGAGATTGTCTCCTTAGGCAGAAAACCCGGAGTAGTAGAAGAGGATGGATGGAGAGACTGTAGAGGCTTCATTACCTCTTCTAAACATTTCCTCAATCTCTCATTTTCTTTCTTCAGCTCCCGTTTGGATTGGGTCTCCTTCTTCAGCCTGTCAACAATTATGGCACTCGACCCTTCAAACTCCTCAATGTCTTGCTCTAGGGAGGCCAGGCCGAGATTAATAGTTTGGACATTGTAGTCCTGGCCTGTAACATCATCTCTTGTCTTATCCACTGCAGGGGTGGCGATGTGAACTACCCTGTTGTGAGCTTCATCTCTTTCCACCCGGGAAATCACCTTGGCGACCCTCTTCTTCCTTCCTTTGCCGATCTAGGACAGCATTTCATCCCAATCTAACGGAGTGTCCTCAACAATCACTTGTTTCTTCCTGGCCAGCTCCTTCTCTAACCAGTCCGGGGCTACAGGGGTAGTCTGGATTTCCTCTATCCTGGTTTCTTCTGGTCCTTCTGTCACTTTTTCCCCTTCTGCAGCTGTTACCTCAACCTCCTCCTCAGTTGTTACTTTGTCATCTTCTTTCTCCGGACTTTGCTTGGCCTGGTCGACCCCCTCAAGTCCTAATTCTGGAAGCACCGGCGATGGAGTCCTAGCGGGGATGCTTTCCTCCGACTCAGGTGATCCGCGGCCTTTATCACTCTCTGGAGAATCGTCATATTGTACCAGCGGAGAAGTGTGTCTTTCCTCAGTTTCTACCTCAAGCTCGGCTGCTTCACTGTACAGTGTCCCCTCCTTGAACTGCTCGGCCTCCCCGCTAATTCCCTGCTCATCCAGATTCTCCGGTTCTGGTGCACTTGGCGGAGGAGAAACAGGCTTATCCTGCTCCTCAACTGGTTGTGTTGGAGGAGAGTCCCTCGGCTGTGCAACATCCTTGGGAGAAGGAGTTCTTGATTTTCTGGTATATACTTTGGTTTTCTCCCCTCCGGAGCTCTCTACATCTACAATTGGAGGTTCATCCTCCGAAGCGGTCTGGTCCTTCTTCTTGGCTGTCCTTGTAGTTCTTGTCTTCTTGGGCGGTGGAGGAGCATCCTCCTCTTCAGCCTTCTCTGTTTCTTCCTCATCCGAGGACTTGCTAATTGTCAGGGTCTTCCACCTGCGCTTGCCAATTGGTTTCCTCTTCGTTGCAGGCTCAGCCCCCTTAGGACCTCTGACTTTAATCTTGAAGGGTGAGGTTTTAGCTGATTTCCCTTTGGGGTCCTCCTCCCCGGATTCTTCAGAAGTTGACATGGGGTTAAGATTCCCCATCAGTTCAAAGGTGCAGGGCACATTAGCATTCTCCAATTCCCAGACTTTGTGCTTCACCCAAGAAAGGGTAAACCTCAACACAGGAGCCATCAGGTCCTCCAACTCTGTCACTTCGGGTTCACTCCAATCAATTTCCACAACTGACCTGTCCTTTATGGGCTCATAAACATGGTCCTGAACCAATTTTCCATCATCATCAAGCTTATCCGGAATCAGCTTAACATTGTATTGTCTAATGGCCTCCACAGGCAGCCTGGAATACCTTTTCTTCCTTGCATCGAGGTCATCCTTGATATTGACCCAGTAGTCTTCTAAGTCCTCTTTATGCCTGTACTCCCGGGTAGCCTTCTTTTGGGCCTCTCCTGTTATGTCAAAGTTCATTCTCTTCGAATGGAAAGAGAATCCATAAGCCGCCAACTCCTCACCTGCAGTGTGAGCTGATTGAATAGATGGGCACACTTCTCCCACACCAATCCCAAGAGGGAAGTCTCCTCTGAATCCTGTCTTATGCTTTTCTCTCTTCACAACTGCATCAAACTCACAAATCTGCCTTACAACCTCCAGTAGCACGATGTGGTCAGTGGGATACCGAGGCAACCTATAAGGGGCAACTGGACATCCATCAATCCGGAGGTAGGTGAATGTAGGGAACTGGATAAACCATGCTCCGTAGTTCTTGATTAGTCCCCTAGCTCCATCGGATAATCTGATATGTTCTGCATTTTGAAGTGTCCGGGTAATGTGCATTGTGAATGCATCATTTGTCCTCCTGTAATCCTTATGTCCCAAATGCAGCTCCGGATAAACCTCATAGATTATGTTCTGCCCAATGGTTCCACTCGGAGTCAAACCTTTGTAGGGATAGGAAATGGCCAGCACATACATAATGTAAGAAGACATATTGAACTTCTTTGCTTCCAGGACATTTCTCAGTTGTTTGTCAATCTCTGCACTAATGAGTCCTGCCCAGTGATAGTTTGTCCCCTGGCTCATCTTGGTGATCACATGGACCATCCAATTCTCCAATACCCCTGCAGTTCTCAGTCCAGCCACCCTGCTCAACAGTGTGATGGCATCATACACATCCGACCTGAATTTCACCCTGTGCAGCTGTTTGGGCAACTTGGAGTGGTGAGATTTTGGCTTCTCCAGCCATGAATTGATGATCTGCTGAGCTTTGACTGGCTCATTCTCATAATAGGTCCTGGCAGTGTCAATGTTTAATGCACAGACCGAAGGAAGATCTGGCATGCTGAAGGTTCGTGCAATGGAAGCCGGACTGAAGTTTGCCAAGACTCATCCCTCAGTGCTGACCACCATCTGGGTATCAAACGCATACTGTCTTGCACATTCCAAAATCAACTCATAGCACTGAACCGCCGGAGGGAACCCTGCCACATGCACTAATCCAGAGTTCATCATTCCTTGTCTCAAAGCTGACTGGTCCTTCTCAGCCGCTCTCTGCTTGAACTCCTCATAGCGCCAGGCACCAACATTCGTGTCAGATACCTCGGCCCACACGGAGGACACCCTGCTTTCTGGGAGCTGATTCTTCATATCCAGTCTCAACCGTTCTGTCTCAGAAATTGAAGATGCCCCTGCACCACCTTTGGACTTCCCAGTAGTAGCTTTGCTTGATTCGGCCTACACATCCAAAAATCGTCATTAGAATCCAATTATTATTCATATTCCAGTTCAAAGGGTTAGCACAAATCATGTAAATCCATCAAAATCCATTGCTAACTACTAATCCATCGAGATCCGGAGAAATCAGATAGTCCGGGAAAATCACGCAATCCGGGAAAATACCGTCGGGGTGGAATTTCAGAGAAATCTGACCCAGACGGATTCCTGCTGCCAAAGCATCATTAATCATATAGATCATTAGTGCAGATGGAAAATCAAAGGATAATCATTAAATTCACTCATTAGCAACAAGAAATAATCATTAGACAATCGTTCCACCAATCCTATCATCAAAATATCACAAAGAACACAACCAGACAGGAAATCCAAAAAAATCTGGATGGAACGGATTTTCGCGGACAGCTCAAAATGCCCCAGAAATAACCCCAACCCGCGGAATAAACCAAAACTGGGAAAATTCGGGAGCAAGGAAATTCCGCGACGACCTCGAAAACCCGAAAAACGATAAGATGCGAACCAGAACTCAAACGACCACGGAGATCTACTCCTCCTGAGCTCGAATGATCTCAAAACTGACGATAAGCAACAAGACTCAGGGCGCAAAGGATTTAGACCCCTCGAAAGCACGCAAAGGATGAATCTCCACATCAAAATAAAGATGCCCTAATCTGAATGACCAAACCACCCGCCATTAAAACCAGAACAAGCTTTAAGGTTTTAAAATATCGGTTAGGGATTTACCTAAAGCCCTCTAATCTGAATAAGACGGGGGAAGCCAACATGATACGGGGCAAAGCCGCTCAAGCACAATAAAACCTTCGTTCTGGGCCGAACACCAAAGGAAACCCTAATTTCGCACAATAACACATTTGTGCCCAAAACAAGCAATCAACCCAACCCAGAATCCCGTCTAAAGGATGAATATGCCATCTCACAGACAAATGGAGTTCACAAGGCACAGAAAATAGGGTTCCATAATAAAACGGATCAGACCCCGACTCTATAAATGCGAAATCAAAATCAAATCAAGGGCCGACCCAAACCTAACAATACCCAGTGCGAAAAACCCCTAATTACCTCATAAGCAAACGAAAGGGCAATGAATACATACCATGGATCAAAGCGAACGGAATTCGAGCTCAGAAAATCGACCACCACGGCAAACACGTCTAAGCAATAGAAATACTAGCACCAACACTCAAGCAATCCTCGCGCAAACAAACCAGGATCAATTCTCAAAGCTTCAAATAGAAAAAACTCAATCGCCAGAGCAATCAACAAGGCAGCAATGAAGTTAGAATGACACTGAAAATGCCCTAAATCTGCCCTTATACCCGTCTGAGTAAAGGTACCTCAACCATTAATGCACGACATGACATCTCTGACAAATCCGGAAACCCGAGCCCCAAGCGGAATTTTGGAAAATCCCAGAATGCGCGGAAACACGGATTCCGCGGAAATGCAGAAACCGGGGAAATCAGGAAGATCGGGATTTTGGCAGAATCCGGGAAAATCCGCAGGACCGGAAAATCCCGAAGTAAGGCAAAAACCCGGAATCGGAGAATCCTGCCAGAAACGGACAAGGAACGAGGGCCGGGAAAATCCGCCAGAGATGGAAAATCCCGGATCTAGGTGAAAACCCGGACTTAGCCAAAAACTCATTTTCAATCAATTTAAACCTCAAGACAAGGTCAAAGCCAGCAAGACTAACATGTCAAGACCCTAAGATGATAAATCCAATAGAACCAAAGGTCAAAGACACCAAAAAGAGGGTCCCTACTCCAAGTGGGGCGTGTGTGCAAAAACTGCACTTGGTAGTGAGTCCACTTGGATAGTGAGTCTACCTACAATGAGCACTTCTATAAATATACTATAACTGATTATAATATATTGTGAGCTAATCTTCATCGCGGTTTTCCCATTTTGGGTTTTCCACGTAAAAATCTTGGTGTTCATCTATTATGTGGTGTTGCTAGTGTTTCATTCATTATTTCTTTATTATAGTTGAATATTCTTTAGTAATTGGATGCTTAATGTTTGAATGGTTTAAGAGAATACTGATTCACCCCCTCTCTTAGTATTTTGGGTGTTCAACAATTGGTATCAAATCTTGGTTCCTTGGAAGAAGCTTAACCGCTTTGGGAAGGTCTTGGAGGTTGAACACATGACTAATATAAAATTTCCTACTCCTCTAGAAGAGATTCCTATAGTTGGAATCATATAAGAAGATTGCATGCTTGACAAAGATGGAGAACTCAAAGTTTCCCTTGAAGATCTTGAAAAGATTGAAGATGAAAATAGAGACTTGAAAGAAAATATCAAAGAAGAACATGAATGCTTCAGAAAATTGAGAGAGTGAATCAAGAAGTTCAAAGAAATGCATAAGGAAGTCAGTGAGCAATTAAAACAAGCAAATGAAACCATCATTGGTCTAAAAGTGCAAGTTGAAGAAAAAATAATAATTAAAGAATGTTTGAATTCCCTGGTGAAAAGAAAATCAGAGGAATGTACAAGGCTTGATTAAGAAGTGGTAAATCTGAGATCAAATTAGGAGAAAGCAAGGATTCATGAAGACAAATTCAAAATGAGTGCCAAAAATCTTGATGAGATGATTGCCAATCATAAAGTCTCTAAAGAAAAAGGTGGATTAGGGTTTAAGATAGGAGAAATTTCAATGCAGAAAAGAAGATCAATGAACCTGTGAATGGTGATCCTAGACCTGCACAAACACAAACAACAAACACATTATTATTCCAATATGCAAGTTAGAAACATCATTCCCCATAAGATTCATTTGAAATGTAAAGAACAAGAAATAACATGAAGATCACAAATAAAAGCTATTAAATCCTATTCAAAGCTCAAACTCTCAATCCCATGGGGGAATTGGTGCTATTTTGATGTGGAAAATAGCCCTTTCCCAATTCCTTGCAAGCTTGAAGATGGTCAATGGGTGAAGATTGTTGCTCCTTGATGAAATTTCACCATAACCTAGCTATTAAATGATGAAAAACTATAAAAATGGATGATAATGGATGAAGATTGCTCAAAACAATGAAGATGATAACTTTGCATAAGTTGTGGATCAAAATTCCTAAGATTGTGGATCCAAAATTAGAATGAGAGCCTTCTATTTATAAAAGAGAATGATGGAAGATTGAACAAAAGGAATGAATGTGGGATCAAACACCAACCAATAGCACAATGCCACTTGTCAGCATGTGAGTGGACAAAGGTGGAGAACATTTTGATAAATGTGCACATTAATGCAATTAGGTGGAAATTAAAAATTGGAGAAGTGACATGGTGGAGGGAGATGATAGATGAATTGAATGCCACTTGGCTCAAGAAAAGGACATGTAAGAGGCCTTTAATGCCTTGTTGGATGGAAAAGTCCTTTTGGGGGAAGATTTTCAAATTTGAGGAATATTCCATCTTTGATGCCTTTTTGAATGAAAATAAAAGATTTAATAAATCAATTAAATGGATTTTCATGAGCAAGTTGCAAAAACTAGAGGATTTAAGGGATTAGGATTAGGATTAATCATGATTTTCTTAATTTAGATGAAGATTAGCTGATTTGACATTTTGATTTAGATTTTAGGATTTAAGTAAATCAAAATGAGAGGCATAATGATTTTAGACTTAATTAAATAAAGTTTGATTTATTTAATTAAAGAGGATGGTGTTAGACTTAAATCAAATAAAGATTAATTTATTTAATTTAAAGGGAATGATTTTAGAGCTTAATTAAATAAAATGAATTATTTAATTAAAAGAGGGACTATAGAATTAATTAAACAAAATGATTTATTTAATTAATAGGAGATGATGATTTAATCAGATAAAATTGATTTATTTAATTAAAAGATGAAATATGATGAATTTAATCAAATAAAGATTATTCCATTAAATAGTTAGTAAAGGAGATGATTCAGGATGACATGGTGTTAGTAAATCAGGATCAGGTGTATAGGATTAATCAATATATTTTTCATGTCTACATTTTTCCCCTCTTTGAAGCAATGTACTTGCTACATTGGTTCAAAGAATGACCTTGTTGAGATCAAAATTCAAAATTTTTCAATTTTTTTTAGATGCCTCACTGCTACCCCAGCAATAAGAATTGTGCTGGTATACTGCCCCCTTGAGAGATTAGACGAAAATTTGGATTTTTGGGTGATCTCACGAAAAAAGAGGACAAGCTGCCCGACAGGTCCAAAAAGGCTCCCAGATACTAAAAACATGCCAAAACATGCCAAAAAGATGCAAAACAAGCCTCGGTTGGGCACAAACGAGATCAGGTGTCTAAAATTGTAGCTTAACGGCTAAATGGGGTAAAAAGGCCCTAAATTTCATGCTTAAATAACACTCGAGGGGTCACTTTCAATTCATTTGGATACTTAGCCTTTAGAGATTCCATCATTTTGAGCTCTGACCTTTGTGCGAGATGGCATAAAGAGTGCTTCCCCAACACATCTCTGAGCAAGTGCGAGTCTTCCAGTGACTTCCAGGCATAGGACCACCGATATGTGACCCTAACCCAACTTGTGTTTTTGATCTTTGTGCACATTTAATAGGGTTAGAATGTCAAATAAGTCTAGCGGCACAGTTTGGCATCACTAAAAGGGTTAAATCAGTGTCACACAACCTTAAAAAATGCCACTATTGAGTCTTGTGATGCGGCGTCGTAGTTTAAAATTAGGGGGTCAAACTCCAAGGTGCGCCACATTTGCAAATGGCACCATTGTAGGCTTGTTAGCAATTTCGGGTTTTGGGTCAAAAGGGTCCACGGTTAAACTATGATGCTGCAACAAAGTTTAGAGTTTAGAGGGTCCCAGTGGCATAGTTTGGAGCTTCCAAATAGTGACACATTTGCAAACAACAATGCCTTTGTTGTTTCAGTCGTGAACACTTCAAATGGGATGCCGAAACTTAATGCTATGGCTTTACTAGTGCAGGAGGACATGGAGCTTGTTCATTCGTGCAAGCACCGATCCCCAGTTCTCAACAGATTGACTAGATTGCATGAGTTGCTTCAGGATCACCTTGGGGCAATTGGGCAATGGTACGTCGCATACGCACCCACCATCAGGATGCACCTCAACATGATGACCGCATTGGGCGAGAGATGGCACAACTAGACATCATCATTTCACCTTCCCACTGGCGAGATGACTGTCACACTAGAGGACATCTGGAGTATTCTTCGATTGCCCATCCATGGAGAGTGGGTCATTTATGATATGGATGCTAGGATAGATGCCTGCTATGAGGTTATGGGGCTTGATGAGATTATCTTTGCTGAGGGCTAGATCGAGCTTGAGCGTTATAGAGGTCAACTGGTGTCCACCTTTCAACTGATTGTTGCAGCTATTATTTTAGGCCTTGCAGCACTAGATCAGCGGGGCTGATATTTCAGTCCGAGATGGGGTCTAGTTTGGGAACAAATGCTCCATAGGAGGGAGTGCTTTACATGGGGACCAATGATGCTGGCCTCACTTTATCATGATTTGCATGAGTTCGCCTATTGTGACAGTAGGGCCATTAGAGCTGAAGTGACACTCCTACACATCTGGGCCTAGGAGCACATTTTCATGCTTTATTTGCAAGTTATAGTGGTTGATGTGGAGTTGAACGACCCAACAATTTGGTAGTACAGGGGTGGCTTGACTTTTAGCCACACAGGAGTAGTTGGCATCCCTCACTAGAGGAGGGTGATCGATGAGATGACTGTATTTAGATAGAGACCTTGGCTTGGGATGCCCACATGGTACAATGATGTATAATAGCTTTTCTATATGAGGCATGATAGACTGATGCAGGGCAGAGATCATACTATGATCGAGCACTACCCCCCAGATCAGGTAGTGAGACAGTTCAACGATGTACAAGACTGACCAGATGATGGGTATGCTGCTATTTTTCCCTGGACTATGAGGGAGACCACGTGGGGTCAGCCAATCCCTCTAGAGGATGTAGTGGACTTGTTCAAACAACTGGTTGCTAGGTTGTGGCCATATGATTAGGGGTAGGTAAACCTTGGGACTACATAGGCATACATTGATTGGTTCAGGCCACCTATCAGATTGACAGTGCCTGGGACATTTTTAGCATGATGGAGACCTCAAGGTCGGACAATAGGGCAGGGGCGAGGGTGGGGACGAGGAGGACGAGGAGACGGGGATGAAGATGGAGGCAGAGGAGGAGGCATACCACCTCTAGACTAGTGATGCTAGAAAGATCAGGGGCATAAACATCAGTAGATAGATGCCCCTAGGGACCCACAACAGCTGCCCCAGAGAGACCAACAGTAGTCCCCACCACCACCACCACCTCAGCCAGATTAGAGGGATGCATTGATTCAGTAGCTTCAGGCATAGGTTGCTACACTGAAGGCTAAGAGAGATCAGGCCAGAATAGAGTGGGATTAGGCTGTGCAACAGAGACAAGATGTAGAGCTACAGTTAGCACAAGAGGTGGGCCATTGACAACAACTTGAGAGTATGGCAGTTGTGGCACAGGGCAAAATGGTCTTGACACAAATGTACCAGGATGTAGTGAGGGAGGTAGAGTATTATTGGGTTCATTATCATTAGGCAGTGCCTCGAGTCGCCCGGGTGCTAGATTTCTCACAACAAATAGAGAATAGGCAGGACCAACTCGAGAGATAGTCGAGCAAGGGGAGGAGCCATCAGAGCTAGCTCACATTTTTTTATCAGAGACACCATTTTTTTTTAGATCCCCGGGCTCCATTTTTTGATAGCCTAGTGGGAATTTGTATAAATTGATTGATTCATACACATGACATTTGATCCTGATTTGTACCATGATAGTTATTTTATTGATGATATATATGATATGATCGATTTGATTATGAGATGTGTCCTATTTTATTTATGCATGATGGATGGATGTTTTTTAATTTTCTATATGCGATGTGATGACATGATGTGACTTTATTTCATGTGATGCAATGCAATGTATGATTCTATATTATGTGATGCAATGTGATGTATGATTCTATATTATGTGATGCAATGTGATGTATGATTATGCAGATTTTTATGGATGGATGCATTTCATTTTTTCAGTATCTTTCTATGCACTTTTTATGATGATGATATGGATGCAAATTTTATGATATGAAAATGTTTTAAAATGATTAGACTAACAAATCTATATTATGCACCTAATGGATGATGATGTTGTATGAGATGTTATGACATTATTTTTCAGTATCTTTTTCAATGTATGATATGATGATGCATATATGGATGACATGATGATGCATATGATATGATATGATGATTCTTTTATGATGATTCCTATGTGATGATGCATATGATATGATATGACAATGCATATGATGATGTTTATATGATGATGCAAATGGATGATATGAAGATATGATGGTATGATAACGCTTATATGCTAATGTTTTTATGTTTATGTAATGGATGAAAGTGTATGGTTTATGAGATGCTTAGAATAACAAATCTATATTATGCAATGATGAAATGCAACGTATGTGAGATGATCAATGTTTCCTCTATGATATGATATGATATGTAGTATGTTGATGGTTTGTTGATGTAGGATAGATGCATTAGTGATGTTTTTGATTAACTGTCATGGTATGATGTTAGCGCAGAAAGAAGCAAGAAGAAATGAGAGAATCCAACAAGCCTACTTTATTAGAGATGATAAAGATGATGACGATTTGCTTATTAGGAATTAGGAATTTAAAAGGGATATTTACCTTATGTTTGATAACACACATAGGCACAATGCATCAAGGTATAAAGAACTAGGATGGCGTTGCAACTAGTGTGATGGAATTTGACTCGACAATCAGATAGGAGTACTCCTATTCATACTTGACATATGAAACATTATTCAAAATGTAGTTCAGATATTCCAAACATCTCAGACCAAAAAATAGAAAGGAAAGCCTTCCTATGTGGTCAACAAGACACCTAAAACACCCTCCCTACACCCAAACAAAGCACGCATGACCAAGGTTATATTACAAGAATATCCAACAAGCAAATAGGTAAAAAGATAATGATCATTGCCCCATTCCTTTCTCTCTAAATCCCTTTGTTTGGACATCATCGAGAGATCATCAGAATGAGCGCAATAAGATAAGTTAAAAGACAAAGATCAAGTAAACAAACAAGCTAATGTTCTTCCTACCGCTAGCCAAGACTAAACTACAATGATGCTTGATATTGATGTCCATTGTAGGAAGGATGCATCATATGACATGATGTTATCAGATGATTTGGGAAAAACTGGATGATAGGCTATTAGTACCAAGAGTTGACCAACTTTCTTACCTACTGGGCTAGACTCGAGACCTTGACGATTGAGTTTTCACTTTTGAACTGCTAGACTTGTTCTGATTGTTTCACCAAAGGTTGAGGGTGACGATGATTTATTATGAGTGAAATTTTATTGCTTGTGAAAGTGAGATGGGATGGATGGATTTTTTCAAATATTTGGATGTTTGTGAGGTTTTCAAAATGTTTTGAGGCTATTTTTTTGGTATTTTCAAGATGTTTTACAAATGTTTTGATTTTCAAAATTTCAAATGTTTTGGGGTTTTTCGATATTTTGACCAAGAGGCTAAACTAAATACCTATCCTAGGGGCCTTAGGGGCTGATCAACTGATGATCCTTTCCTATGTTATATATGCAAAGACCACGTAGTTCGACTAACACAGACTCGATTATTGATGAGATGAATAAATGGATTGCCAGTTTATTATGATGGACTCCTAAAGGACTGACCTAAGTGTCTCAGGGGATGATCAAAGATCAAGTTTTCCTACGTTCAAAGCTCAGAGACCCGTAGTTCAACAAGACGACTCTATTTTTGACCTTTTGACCTATTTTTGGATTTTGATATGTTTTGAATGATTTTGGATTTTATGATTTTATGATGTTTTTGGATTTTCTGATTTTAGGAAGACTTTAATGATATACACAAATTTGATCCGATGGGATCATACCCCCAGTGTGATGCAATAGACTACTCCAATAAAGGCAAGAAAAACTAACCTTGAGAATGGGCCGAGTAGTACTAGGATGAATCATGATACAAACACATGATCAAGCTATGATACATACATGGATGGGTGATGGATGGAGATATATAATGCAATGGATGATGGAAGCGTGATGGATGGATGATGCAAAACGAGCTGTGGAGATCCTAGTGAATGGAAAGTGTTTATTTACACAAGGCACCTATTTTCTAGGTTTTCACCAAGGTACTTGCCCAAAGTGCCACTAAAGTGGTTTTCAATGGAGGATGATTTTTTCTCTTTACTATTTTTTAAAAATCCTTTTTCTATTTTTTTTGGATTTTTGTATTTTTTTTATTTTTTATTAGTTTTATACCTTTAAAGATTAGGCATACAACTTTTTGAGATGAGAGCTATTCATGGGCCCCTGTAGAGGCACCCCTTCTGGTGTTGATAACTGGTATGCCCCTGAATTATAGCTCACTGTGATGATGAAGGGTCCCAACCAATTGGGTTTAAATTTTCCCTTGCCATCTAGATTTGAAACATTCTTCTAATTCTCCTTTAGCACAAGCTCCAAACTGGAAGGTCTGACTCCTAATCTTCTTGTTATAACTCCACTTGAGACAGTTTTGGTAGATTTGCAAATGGTTTAAGGCATGCATGCACCACTCATCTAGTAGTTCCAACTTGTTTAATCTTGACACCTGATTATTCTCATCTGTGATGAGATTCTACAATGATATTCTCAAGGATGGGAGCTCGATCTCGATGGGTAGTATGGCTTTTGATCTATAGAACAAGGAGAAAGGGGTGGCACTTGGTGTGTGAATACTTGTTCTGTAGGCCCATAGGGCGGGATTCAATTGGAGGTTCCAATCACGACCAACTTCATTGACCATTTTCTTGAGGATTTTAAAGATGGTCTTATTTGTAGCTTTAGGTTGGCCATTTCCTTAGGGGTAGTATGGAGTTGAAAAGCAATGTTAGATATTAAACTTGTGGCGTAGGTCACGAACATCCTAGTTTTTAAAAGGTGTCCTGTTATCTAAGATAATGGCTTGAGGGACACCATAGTGAAAAATTAGGTAGTTTAGGATGAACTTCGATATCTTCTTTCTTATGATATAGGTCATGGGGATGGATTCTACCCACTTCGTGAAGTACTCAGTGGCAGTGATGATGAACTTATGTCTACTGGATGAGGTGGGGGTGATTTTTCCAATGAGATCAAGCCCCCATTGTGAAAAGGGATAAGGTGTGATAATTGGGTTGAGCTCCTAAGCTAGTGCATGGATTAGATCCCCATGCTGCTGACACTGCAAACATCTTCAAATGTAGTCATGAGCTTCCCTTTCCATTGTATGCCAATAGTACCTAGTCCTCATCAGTTTCTTAGCTAAGGTCATACCACTTGAATGTGAACCACAAATTCCATTATGTACCTCCGTTAAAGTGGTCAAAGCTTCCTCAGCATTCAAGAATTGTAAGTGTTCCTTCAACACTTCTACAATATAGGGTATCTCCTAGGATGACAAAATGGGATGATTTCTTGACAAAGGATCGTTTGAGGTTCAGGGTTATGTCAATAGGAAGGACTCCTATTCTCAAGTAGGTGTATATATCATGATACCAGAGATCACCGGGACCAATGATTTCACACAAAAAATTGGACTCTGGTACCTTGAATGCTGGTACGAGAAGCTTCTCTATGAGGAATTCCTATTTTGGGACATTTTTTGGGATATCTAATAGCGACCCGATTGTTGCAATTGCATATGTCGCTATGTTATTTTCTCTTGGTAGCTGCTCAAATGTGATATCAATGAATAAATCCTTGAGGCTTTCCACTAGTTTCTTGTATAGAGTCAACTTTTCATCCTTTGTTTGATACTCATCATATACTTGGTTGATTATGAGCTGTGAATCCCCGTAGACCTTGAGTGTCATGATCTGCCATTGCATTGCAATTCTCAACCCTATGACAAGAGCCTCATATTTTGAAATGTTATTTGTGTAGGGAAATGATAGCTTGTATGATTTAGGTATGCAATCCCCTTGTGGGGTGATGAAGAAGATTCCCACTCCTAACCCATGTTGTGTGTAGGATCAATCAAAGTAAATTTTCCAGTGATCCATTACACTTAGGTTGAAGATTGATTCGTCGAGGAATTTTGATACAAGTGGATTCTTTGAGTATATCGGTGCCTTCACTAGCTGATATGCAATTGCTTGTCCTTTAATGACCTTGCATTCTACATACTCATTGTCATGCTCTATCAGGATCATAACCCATTTAGCCATTTTCCTTGTAAGAATTTCTTTAGAAAGTAGGTACTTGAGTGGGTCTATCTTTGAAATGAGCTTTATTTGATGTGCTAGAATGTAATGTCTGAATTTTTGTGTAGCGAACACAACTGCTAAGAAAGCTTTCTCAATGGGTGTGTAGTTCATCTTGTGTCCTACCATGGTTCAGATGATATAGTAGATAGATCTCTCTTTCACATTTTCATTGTGTTGTGCTAAGAGAGTGCCAAGAGTTGTTATTGTTGCTGATATATACAAGATCAAGGGTTTGCCTGGAATTGGCGGCATGAGAACTGGCGATGTAAGTACTCCTTGATCTTGTTCAAGGCCTGATCACATTTTTTGTCCCATTTGTATGCTACTCCCTTGTGGAGTAGATGAGAGTATGGGATAGCCTTGTCTGCTAATTGTACTATGAATCAGCGGATGGATTAGAGTCTTCCTCGTAGGCCTCTTAGTTGCTTCAATGTTTTTCAGTGCCTCCATTTCGAGGATTGCTTTGACTTTGGCGAGGTCTACCTCGATTCCTCTCATGGATACAATGTACCCCAGGAGCTTGCTTGACTTTACCCTGAAGACACTTTTTTGGATTGAGTTGAACCTTGTAATTTTCCAGCCTATCAAAGATGGAGCTTAGAGCTGATATGTGATCTTGACGTTTCTTTGACTTAGCCAATATATCATCCACATAATATTCCATAGTTTTATGAATCATATCATAAAAGATTAGTGTCATGGCCCTCTGATAGGTAGCTCCCACATTCTTTAACCCAAACAACATCATATTCCAAAAATATGTTCCCCATGGACAAGTGAAAGTCATTTTGTGTTAGTCATCTTTTGCTATCATGATTTAGTTGTAGCCTAAGAATCCATCCGTTAATGATAGCATCTCATGTCATTCTATCATATCCAAAATCCTGTCAATGTTTGGTAGAGGGAAATCATCCTTGGTACATGCTTTGTTGAGGTCTTTGAAGTCTGTGCAGATGCAGATGCCCTTAGTGGGCTTTGAAATAGGTGCCAGATTTGAGACCCATTCTGTATAATCAATCGACCATATGAACCTTGCATCTAGGAGCTTTTGTAATTCCATTTTGACCAACAATGCAATCCAGGGATGCATCTTTCTTAGCTTTTGTCTCACTGGCTTTGCTTCAGGATATACAACTAGGTGATGAACCACAACCTCTAGATCAAGCCCAAACATGTTGGCATAGGTTCATGCAAAGTTTATCTTTCTTTCTTTTAGGAATGCAACTAGAAGTTCCTATTCTTCTATGAGAAGTGATTCTGCATAGAATGTTATGTGTGGTGTTTCTTCTATCCCTAGGTTGACTAGATTGCACTTCTCTACTAAGACCGTTGACTTCTCCTGATGAATAACACTGAGGGGAAGATTGAATCCTTCATCCTTCGGTGCCTCAGAGAGGTTTTCACTGTTGGATTCGTCCTTTATTTTTACTATTTTTGGGTCAGAGAGTACCACAGTGTGGTTTTCACTCAAAGACCTAGAGATTATCCTCATATTTTCACTTTTGTGACTGAAGGATTCAATTGTTTCCCCATAATAGGAATGTGTGTCCAGTATGATGTCGAAACTGGCCTTGTGATCTCCGTATGGTATAGTATTCCACAATCCCAGGAATTTTGAGAGTGCCTCATCATTTTCAAATGTGTCCAAAATTGGTGGTCCTCGTTGGTTGTAATCGATGAGTTGGGGATAGACTAAGTTTATTTCATAGGTTTGATTGGTTGACTCAAAAGATAGGGTACTAATTATGAGAAGGGAGGATTCCTCAAATAGCATATGAAAGTAAGTTATGGGGTCCTCATCACTACTACACACATCGATTATGTCAAAGGTAAATTTATTTATGACTCGACTTGTGGATATTGGTAACTGAAGGCAGATGTTGATAGTTGAGGGGGAGTTTTTACCTTTCTAACCGAGGCACTTTTTCCAAGTATGGTCACCTTCGAAGGGGTACATCCAAGGCCAATATTTCTCATACACTTCTCTGGAATGAAAGGTACTAGAAGACCATTATCATTCTGCCTAAGTTTCTTGTTTTTGTTATAGCCTATACCAAGCATCATTTGTAATCCTTTGTTGCTCTCATCTATGGGAAGATCAGGCACTGACCTTTCATCTTGGTACAACAAGCTTGATATATCTTTCTCATTTCTGAATCTAGACGGGTATGCTCTAAAGGTTTGGGATTATGTTTTAGTTGTTTGGGGTTGCCCGTGAGACCTAGGAGATTGCGGTAACTCTCCTATTATGAAAGAACTTTTCTTCATTCTGTAATCCCCACACCCATTGTCTTGGATAATGACCTTGATTTCAGAGATATGAAGAATGGCGGGTGTCTTTGTCTCAGAAGTGGAGGCTAAGGTAGCTGGGTCTACATATGAAGTTGTAGGGCCTTCATCATTCTTTGGGACATGGGGGATTTTATAGTATTTTGCTTCTAGGTTCTTGCAGTAAGAAAAGGGCTCAGGATCACCATGGATTGTGACCTCTTGATTTTGATATGGGAATTTGACACACTGATGAAAATTTGATCCGACAGCTTGCATCCCATGGATCCACAGACGCCCCAGGAGGATGTTATAAGGCAAATCAAGGTCAAGAACCTGGCATGTAGTTTCCATAATGGATAGCCCTACTTGAATAGGGAGCTGAATAGTGCCTTGAGACACTCTTTCCTGATCATCATATGCTCTGATTGTGATACCCTTACCCTTTTCAATGGCATCCTCTGAGAATCCCAAATTCTTTATTAGTTTAAGTGAACAAATATTTAGACCTGCACCCCCATCCACCAAGACCCTTTTGACTTTTTTTTTATGAACCAGGACTTCAAGATGGAGTGTGTGATTATGAGATGGTTAGGTGGGGAAGTACGGATCAAAATGTTTTAGGAGACTTGGGGTAGTGATGTGTTTGACCATAGCTTGGAACTGGTTAGCATCAAGATCCGTGAAGATGGTGGATGAAGCCAATGCTTCCTCTAGGATTTTTCTATGTGTGGGTGATATCTTCAGCAACTCCATAATGGAGATCTAAGCAGGGGTTGTTTTCAACTGGTCCAATACATCGTAGCCATTAGGAACAAATTTTAGATTTAAGGTGGATGCTCTAGGTGGCTATGATGACCCAACAATGGTAACTTTGCCACCACGTGTGGTGACTCCACAATTAGCTTTGGCTCCCTTGATGTTAACAATAGTGAGCCATTTAGCTAGGGATGTGACAACATGATTGTACACATGGTTTACATTGGCATACTTGGTATTTCCATGGTTGTTCCCTTTGTTATGATCCTGCATCAGATTCATATATATTTTAAGGTCTTGATTTCCAGCTGGTTGTTCAACATTTATGACCTTGTCATTGATGAGGTCTTGGATCATATTTTTCAACCTCATGCAGTTGGTTGTGGTGTGCCCTCTAATTTTGTGAAAATCACAAAGGTGATTTTCATTGTACCATGGTCGTTTCACTTGGGGTTCTTGATAGTTCTCATAAGTGGGAATTTTGATGAGATTTTCATTTATCAGTTTCTTCATGACTGATTCAATTGGTTCCGCAAGGGAAGAGTATTTTTTCTTGGGGGGATATTTGTTTTGTGGGGGTTGTCCCCCTTGATTATTTTGATTGTTGACTTGATTGTTGGGTGGTTATTGTGATATTGTGTTGGCTTGAGTGTTGTTTCGATTGTTTCCTTGTGGTTGTTGGTATGTCTGGGTGTTTTGTTTTAGAGCACTAATTATGACCTTGGCATCCACCACACTATCGTTGGCGAAATTTTTGTTCTTCGCCCACATGTAGGGTTTCTCATTGTAACTGGTGGATGGGTGGTTGTCTTGATGTTCTTGATACATGGGTGCCCCCCCTTATGCAATAAGGGCTCATTCGATATTGAGCACCATGAGGATCAAATGGTTGTACGTGGTGATAAATTGTATCTTAAGATGGAATGCCAAGGTTTTCTTAAGGTTGGAAATGATGGTCCAAACTTGTTATTCTTCAGGCATGGCCCACTTTCTCCTATTGGCCTTGGATTTCCATCATTGCAGGAAGGAAGCAAATGATTCCCCCTTAGCTTGCTTAAGAGCAAATAGTTCCTCTAAATTGACATCCATACCTATATTGAAAGCGTAGTTTTTTATGAATGCGTCTATAATCTCTTAGAACTTTTTGATGCTAGGGGGAAGGTGAGAGAACCACTCCATGATAGGACCAACCAAAATTCAAGGAAATAGCTGCATCGGATATGTATAGTCATATATGACCTCCATGCAATGTACTTGGAATTCCCTAATGTGATCTTCAAGGTTTCCCATCCCATGATATTTGTTGAATTTAGGGATTTCAAACCCCTTTGGGAATGGTACCATTTCAAGGCTCTTGTCAAATGGATAGAGACACAAGTTTCTTGGTGTTTTTGTGGTTTTCCTTGATTGAAGGTCTAACACTTGCTGCAAGAGCAACTTGATTTGTGCCATTATGTTGTTTTGTGGTTTGGGGGGTGGAGTGAATGTGTTTTGAAGTGGCAAATTTGTTTGAGTGATGGGTATGTTGGTGGGAGTTTGTTGCAAGTTTTGCTGTGTGATCAAGGCTTGCTGATATGCAATAGGCTGTTGTTAAATCCCATTACTTTAGAAGATTAAATTCAATATGTCAACTAGGTAGTGTTCAAGGAAATTTGCAATAGAAGTCTGGACTATCTCCCCTAGATTTTCTAACTTCTTATAGCGACTAATATTAATTCTAACCTAAGGCCGTCTAACTAAGAAACTGTAAAACAATTTATCCTAAAGAAAGCAGGAAATATTCAAACTAAAAAGCATAGAAAAAAAACTAATTTAAAAAAACATGACAACTAAGTTAATGAGTATAAAAACAACTAAACTAAAGAACTGGTAAACTACAGAAGCAAAAAAACTTATAAAAAATTCATTAAACATCCTCCCTATTCAACAAAGATTCTAACAGTTAACAATGAAAAAATACTAAAGTGAAAGACAACAAGTACTTCAGAACTTAGATTTCACAACAACAAACTCAATAATTCTCTACAGAATAACAATATAATAAAGGAAAACACTTATCTACTTAAGTTATGTCCCCTCGAGTGGCCATCATGCGGATTTTCACGTTTGTTCTCAGCTCACATTCACAATTAATTCGAAAATGCTTCTATCAACCATAATTATTATCCATAACTCATAACTCAGAAATTTTATATGACAATCTATTTATTCATAAGCTCAGAAAATATATTGACAGCATAACATTACTTTTGTCACTGTATATTTTGCTTCTGGAGATTACGTCTTTTATAGAAAAACTCTAACTAAATCCTATATTTTAGATGGTATAGATAACCATTGAAAAAGTCTATAATAGATCTATGAATAACTTGTATGTTTTTAAAACCCATTACAACAGTATTAAAGAGGCTCAAGTCGAGCCATGAAGTTTTTGACTTAAATCATAACATAAATTAAGACTTAAAGAGTAACTATTGCTTAAGTCCATCACCCTAAAGTTTCAGAGCATGTTTCCAGTGCACACCTTCAACCTGTTCTAGAGCATGTGTTGGCTGAATGCTTCTAATCTGCAACTTGATGACTGATTATTATCCTACAAAACACTTAAAATAACCCATTAAATCTATATTGGAAAAATACTTCAAGAAATCAAAAGAAATAAAGTTTGTACAATTTCTCTTTAAAAGTTAAGCAATTATTTCTCCTAAAATTTAATTAATTGGCAGAGGATAGGGATTTTGCAAATATGAAATAGGTATATATGGTATTATTATGATGAGGTTATTTTTACCTCATAAATATGCCTGCATTTGTTGTTGTTCCAACAATGCTTGTTGTTGGTCTTGTTGCTGTTGTGCAAACAACAATTGTTGTTGGTCTTGTTATTGATGTGCCAACAATGATTTTTGTTGGGATATTAATTGGGCCACCTCTTGTTGTGCTTGGTACTATTGTAGGGCTTGTTAATATGCTTGCTGCTGAGCTGCTTGCAGTTGTGCCTTATATTGAGCTTGTGCTTGTGCTTGTTGAGCTTGATATTGGGCTTGAGCTTGAGCCTGTGCTTGTTGGGAAACCTGTGCAGCCTAGGTAGCCTATGCAACTTGTGTAGATTGAGCAGCTTGGGCGGCTTCTTGTTGTTGCAACAAAGCTTGAGCTTGGGCCGCTTGCTATGCTTGTTGTGCTTGTTGAGCTTGGAACTATTGAAGTGCCTTTTGATAGGCTTGTTGAGCTGCTTGCAACGTGATGCTATATTGGTTGGCCACATTTGGTCTTGGTGGCAGTGGTGGTGATGGATTTAGAATGGTGTTTGTTGTTGTGATGAGGGGAACCATTGTATTGATGATACAAATTTTTATAGTGGATGGTGTGATTGATATGCTTGGTCCTTGAGAGACTGTGTTTATGGATGGTGTAGTATTCACTTGGGTTGCTTGGATGGTTTCCACCTGTTGTTGTGATATTGATGGCAAGAGTGGAGGATTGGGTATGATGTTTTGATTTATGATTGGGGGGTTGCTCAGATTTTGTTGATTGAGGGGTGGTAAAGGAGGTTTCCCTAAACTGAGAAGTGGTGTGGATGTTAAAGGTGGAAGTGGTGGAAAAATGGGTGGTGTATTCCCTTGAGGAAACAATGATGATGTGGGATCAAAGATCCCTTCTTGTCCAAATATCCCACCTTCTCCTTACGAAATCATAGGGAGAGAGGTTTGTGTGTTAAGAGGATATGTCAGTGTTGCGTAAAAAGATGATGGGTCATTGGGGTCATGAAAGGTGAGTGAGATGTATAGGTGTAGCGGATTCAATGGGATAGATTGACCCAAGCTAGTGTTTGCATCCAAATCTTGGTTGTTAACAAGGGGATGTGTTTGAAGTGCATGAAGCAATGAGCTTCCCTTGTTGACAATAGGTTGAGTTGGAGCAATGGATGATGTGATTTGTGGGATGGTTTGAGTGATGCTTTGAGATGGAGGTGTAGATGATATTGGGGGCATAATCCCAAGAGGCTTCTCCACAATAGTGCTTACATCAAAATCAGAAGGGAGTTTAGCCCCTTTTTTGGCCAATTCTAGCATGTATTGTGAGGGATTGAGTTTCATCATGGCATTGAAAATTTTGTGAGTCTTGAGATTTTGGACCATTTCGATAATCTCATCTTGAGTCATCCCTAGAACATTATTGGTGATGTCCTCCACTTGTCCACCTTCCTCTTGATGATCCTGTGGAAGTTGAGGGAGATTGAGAGTGGGATTGCTAGACCCAATGGGATTCATTTTGGGAGTGGTTTGACTCAAATCACTTGAAGTGGATGTTTCATTTTTCATTTCCATGTTCTTGTGTTGAGATCTAGTTTGAACCATAAAATGATGATCAATTTTCAGGAATGGGAGGTGAACCTTTAATTCCTTGGATTGATCTAAACTTTAGGTACAAAAAATAAAGTCTAAGTTTTAAGGATCAAGGATGGTGATGAGATAATGAAAGATGGATTGATTGGTAAATGATTGGAACTCTTAGGAAACCTTGAAGAGGATACTAAAATTTAGGACTTTTGGATTGATGTTTGATTTGATTTGATTTTGATTTTGATTGGATTTGGCTTGGATAATGAACTCATAAACTCTAAGAGGTTGGATGTTGTCCTAGAGTAAACTTTTCCAAAAGATGATATTTTAACTAAGTGTACAAAGAAGGATTCATCTACACACACCTATTCAAATAAGATGATTTTGATTTGATTTTAAGAGGATTTTCCCAAAGTTTAGCATGAAGGATTTTTTCAATATTTCCAAGAGTTTTTTGTGAGGTGAACTTTGATTTTGAGGATGAATGAAGGTTTTTCTTATGATCCTAAGAGACTTAGAGAGAATTGTTTACTAGACCAAGGTGTTCAAGAACATGCTAATACTTCCTATGTGAGATACTAAAACCTTTAAAAGAGACTTGTATTTTGAAAATAGTAAAATGAATACAAATTTGGATTGTTCCTTGATGCACATTTGTAAAAGTTGAAGTTCAATCTTTCTCTAAATTCATAAAGCATAGACAAGCGTTTCTTGTGAGATTTTTGACTAAGACCTCTGGACTTTGGTTTTTGGATTTTTATCTTTCAAGAAATTATTTGGAAGAGCACATGTGTGGGGTCCATTTGTTTCTTATCTTTTCTTAATGAGTCCTTTTTACCACAAACACTTTCTTGATTAGGTTTCCAAACTAAATGTCTAATGTCCCAATTTCTTCTCATCCCACAAAGTCCATTATGTGGTAATCAGGGAAATTAAGGAAAAAATTACCTAATATTGACTTTAGTGAGAACAAATTGAGATGTAAATTCAAATGATTAGAAGCCTCTAAGGATATAATCCCTAGGGAAAGCAATAACACTTGGATTTTGTCAAAGGTATTTGCTTCCTCTAAAGGGTTTGAAATTTGATGATCATGGTTGAATGTTTGTTTTTCAATGTTTTAGATCGAAGAAAAGTGTTTTGATTCCAAGATAATGCACAACCCTATGGATAGTCAAGAGACAATATTTGTTGAATCCCCACTTGGATAAATCTAGCTACACTTATTCTTGGCAGATGATTAAAAGCTTGACCACACTGGCTCCCCTCCACGAAACTCACTTCTATGGGTCAACCAAGATTTAGTACCCATGAAACTCCCATGGCATACTTCTCATCTCTACCAAGAACCACAAAAATGTGGGTTGGATTTAGAATGACCATTCTTGCACCAAGAAATAGATAAGGATTTGGGCTTCTAAACAAATTGGTTCTTAGTCAGGGTGATCGGGGACATGGCACCTTGCGAGCATCCAACAAGCCACTAAAGGCTTTAATCAATCCTACTAGGGAATCTTATACTTTTTAAGGTAGTACCCCATTCTAAAAGACACTACATGACTAAGGCCTACATACCAATGGACTTGATGATTTAGTCTTATCCTTTTATATACTGGCCCGAGTGAAAAATCGGTTGGAGTCACCTTCAAGTTCTCCTTTTTGATGTGTCTCTTAGGTAGGCCCCTCTAAGGGTAAACAAAAGTGAGAAATCACATTCGTAGTTCAATCGATCTTTGTTTATATGAACAAAGAGAGAACAAATGCGATATACTCCACTCACACTAGCAAGATTATGTTCAATTTTAAAAATCCAAATTAAAGTGTGGAGGAAATTGTTTATACAACTTCATATCACCAAAATAATTTTGATTCTCAAGATCACCGTGAGGCGTGAGAGAAGTACATACACCCTTTAAGTGATTTTACTTTGTATAAGAAATTGCAAAACACAAAAATCACATGTTCATTTTAACCTTCAAAGCAAGAATGGATTCTTTTTAAGCACCAATATTGAAATGTGAAATTTTCTTGTTCAATTTTAAAGCCTCAAAACAAACTCTAGTAATTTCCTAAGGTTCTTTTTAATCCATTTGATTGGTTCTTTTTAAGCCCAAATGAAAATTATTGAGTCTTAAAAATCTTAAAGATGAAAAATCCCTTCGCAATGGGATTATAGTTTCTTCCTAAAGTGTTGAAAAAAACTTGATACAATAGAATGAAGATTCCATGATAAGTCTTTCTTTCATTTCCTCCTTCCACTTTTGATCAAGCCAACCTACAAAAACTGGTTAAAACTACAAAAACATAGCCAAAAACTAGTTAGAATTTCAAATGGATCAAAATGAAAAATAGAAAATTTTGAAAAAACTAGAAATTTTCCTTTTACCCCACCCCAATGGTGCAACTTGCAATGGTGGCGCAGTTTGGAAGATATCAACAACACTCTGGTGAGACCAGTGGCACTCTATGGAGGGATAGTGAGTTCGATTGGGACATTATTTTACCCAACGACAGACTTTGGAGTTTGAGTTGCCCGGGCTGAGAGTAGAATAACTCAAGTTGCGTAGTTTGTAGTTTGAAAGAGTCGCTAAATAGCGCCACTGGAATGATAGTGGCAGAGTTTGACTTGGCAGTGGTGTAGTTTCTTGTAGACACACACAAATTAAAAAAATGACAGATTTTGAGTGAAAAAATGTGTTAATTTCTTCAGATTCGCCCTCCTTCTAGCACCAAAATATGAATGGTGATCCTAGACTTGCACAAACACAAACAACAAACACATTATTAGTCCAATATGCAAGTTAGAAACATCATTCCCCATAAGATTCATTTGAAATGCAAAGAACAAGAAATAACATGAAGAACACAAATAAAAGCTATTAAATCCTATTCAAAGCTCAAACTCTCAATCCCATGGGGGAATTGGTGCTATTTTGATGTGGAAAATAGCCCTTTCCCAATTCCTTGCAAGCTTGAAGATGATCAATGGATGAAGATTGATGCTCCTTGATGAAATTTTTCCATAACCTAGCTATGAAATGATGAAAAACTATGAAAATGGATGATAATGGATGAAGATTGATCAAAACAATGAAGATGATAACTTTGCATAAGTTGTGGATCAAAATGCCTAAGATTGTGGATCCAAAATTAGAATGAGATCCTTCTATTCATAGAAGAGAAGGATGGAAGATTGAGCAAAAGGAATGAATGTGGGATCAAACACCAACCAATAGCACAATGCCACTTGTCAACATGTGAGTGGAAAAAGGTGGATAACATTTTGATGAATGTGCACATTAATGCAATTAGGTGGAAATTAAAAATTGGAGAAGTGACATGGTGGAGGGAGATGAAAGATGAATTAAATGCCTCTTAGCTCAAGAAAAGGACATGTAAGAGGCATTTAATGCCTTGTTGGATGGACAAGTCCTTTTAGGGGGATATTTTCAAATTTGAGGAATATTCCATCTTTGACCCTTTTTGAATGAAAATAAAAGATTTAATAAATCAATTAAATGGATTTTCATGAGAAAGTTGCAAAAGCTAGAGGATTTGAGGGATTAGGATTAGGATTAATCATGATTTGATTAATTTAGATGAAGATTAGCTGATTTTACATTTTGATTTTGATTTTAGGATTTAAGTAAATAAAAAATAGATGCATAATGATTTTAGACTTAATTAAATAAAGTTTGATTTATTTAATTAAAGAGGATGGTGTTAGACTTAAATCAAATAAAGATTAAATTATTTAATTTAAAGGGAATGACTTTAGAGCTTAATTAAATAAAATAATTTTTTTAATTAAAAGAGGGACTATAGAATTAATTAAACAAAATGATTTATTTAATTAATAGGAGATGCTAATTTAATCAGATAAAATTGATTTATTTAATTAAAAGATGGAATATGATGAATTTAATCAAATAAAGATTATTCGATTAAATAGTTAGTAAAGGAGATGATTTAGGATGAAACGGTGTTAGTAAATCAGGATCAAGTGTATAGGATCAATCAATATATTTTTTGTGTCTACAGAACCAAAGTAGATTGAAGATAAGAAGAACAATGGAAAGCAGATCCAAAATCAAAGGAATGATGCCAGAAGACCACCTTCAGACAACCAAATGCACATTGGTACCCATCCTTTAATGGTTCTTGTTATTCTTGCAATAGATTTGGACATAAGGCAATGGAATGCAGAAGCAAAATGAATCAGAATACTCCATCCTTTTTTGGTCAATAATTTTACATGCAGAAGAATTGGTCATAAATCTAGTGAGTGTAGAAGTCAAATGATGAATGCATATGACAATGGTAGAATGCTTCAATATTTCAATGGCCATTGTTATACATGCTATGGGTTGGGGCATAAAGATAATCAGTGCAAATATAGAATGAATGGAAGGTATGTTGGTCAGAATAATGTCACCTATTACAACTGCAATAGGCGTAGATACATTGCTAAGTTTTGCAAAAGAAAAAATACAAGGAAAGA
>VDFB02101307.1:0-47922 GCA_007258455.2 Sequoia sempervirens | reverse complement strand
AAAAATAAAGTCGTCAGCCAAATACCTTACACATACCCATCATATTGCCACTTTTTGGCCCATCATGATCCTACACATACCCTTAAGTGTTATGTCATGGTATTAATGAATTTTAGGTTTTACCCTTCAGAAACTACAATTAATTAGGCTTGAATTTGAATAAAAGGGGCCAATTAAGGAAAATTAACCTCAATTAATTAATGAAGCCCTATATTAGTGTGAAAGTGTAAAGGTACACCTTACAACACCATAAATAAGGCACAATTAAGTCCATTTTAATAAATAAGGCCCTAAGCTTAATGTGAATATGTAAAATACATATTACAACACTAAATTAAGTCATAATTAAGTCCTATTTAATATTTATTACCAAATTAAGTGTGAAAAAGGGATACTTTTTCCTACACTACACTTTCTTAGGATTCTTGCTCCTCTAGGTGGATTTAAGCTCTAGAGCTCATTGCTTTTGGATTGGAATGCCAAATTTTTTAATAAGTTTGGGATTTTTTACACTTAAATATATCATGCTTCATGCTTCTATGAAGCCCACATTTATTTTTATTCTCCCCAACATTTAGTTATGAAGTGTCCTTGTTTATTGCAACAAAATCATGTGGCATCTATTCACCTTCTTTTTCCTCTACTATGACCTCTCTCTCCTTTGAATTAACCTCTATTGCTATAAGGTCCTTGATTTTATTGGTTTTGTAGGGCATTTATGTTCCTCTGATTTTTCCATTTTGGAACTTTATATCCATGATAGTGTAGGTAAAGTGGTCTTTTTGTTAGAACTTTTACATATGTCATCCCTCTTTTCCCATTATGGTTTCCTAGCCATGGATCATCTCATAGTTGGAATAGTTGTGATGGACAATTCTTCATTTCATGATCATCCCACTCATTGAAAACTCCACAATAATTTGAGTTAAGATTTTTAGGAAGTTCCCTTAGGTCTACCTTTAGTGCATTTGCTTTCTTTTCTCCTATTTCTTTTGGGTGTTCATTCTACAAGTGACCTTCTTGGGTACAATAGATACACCAGTTATTAGGTCTTTATGGAAAGGTAGCTTGTTTTGCCACAATCTCTTGCTAGAGTCTTAGTTGTTTGAATTCTAGTCATAATTTTCCAATTTCTTTGTTTTCTTTTCCCTTCTCAAGTTTCTACAAAGATTAATTTTCAATACAAGGAAAAGTAACTATTTCTAGATATGTATTGAAACCTCTTCCATCTAAGGCCACTTTGATTTTTAGTGTTACTCTGGATATGAACTATTTAATTTTTTTCTTTTCGGTCAATGGTTCCTCCAATCTTATAGTTATTTCTTTGAACCTTTTATCAAATTCCATTATTATTTCACTTTCATTTTGTGTGAGTTATTTGAGTTTTCTTACCCCTTTGGCGGGTAATTTCAGAGATTCAAAATTTGCTAAAAATTCTTGTTTTTCTATATCTCATTCCTTATCATTTTTCAAATAAGTCTTGTGGTACCATTTGAGCACATCATTTTTTAAAGAACTAACGTTCATTCAAAAAAATTAGTATTCTCTCTAGTGTATTTTTTCTCTTCCATATTGATTACAAGATGAAGATATGTTTTGTAGCCTCATTGGTGTCTTTTAAAAATGGCTATTTGTTTCTAATTGTTCTTCATAGTTGTTATATGTGTCTCCTAAGTTTATATTAAAGTAATGTGTTCCTAGGGTTACTATGCTATTTTCCTCATCATCTCATTCTACTATATCTTGATCGCTTAGGATATGTTTTATTTCTTATGTGGAAATTATCCTTGAATTTAATAGAATTAAGGGTGAATCTTGGTCCAGGGGTTGTGTCTCTACAAAATATAATTCATCCTCAAAGATGTTATTTTCTTATTTAATGTCATTTAATTAGTTAATGGTGTTTTTAAATGATTCGGGTCCAATCTATTTTCTACCAAATTTTCTCCTCATAATTTCATAACACTTCGAGTCACCAACTTATCTAGTTATTCCACATCAAATATTATTGTTTTGAGATCTTGTATAGGGGTAACCACTGGTGAGTAATCCTCATCTATCCTTAATTGATTTTTTCCCAATTCAAATAAGTAGTTGTTGTTTTGGTTATAATTGGTTTCATAATTCTTGTAACTTCTTGTTCCAAATCTTTCTAGTCTTTTTCGTAATCCTCAATTTATCCCTCTATATTCTATTTAATTTACCTTATTCTATCCATCCTAAAACTTATTTACAATATCTCCTTCCTTACTTCTTAAAATTTACCCACAATGGTCCACCCATCAGTACCCCCAATGCAATGCTCATCCTTTGTAGTTTATATTTCTATCTTTTTGTCTTGTTCTCATTTCTTTTGTTATTTATCTTCTATTCTTATGAGGTATCTTTTTTTGTCAATCGTAGGTTTGTTTCAACCTTGTTTCTTTTGTGTTCATTTCCATTGTCAACCCAATTCTTTCAATAAACTCAAATATCCTTTTGTTATCTTTTCTTCCATGGGTTGTTTCAATTTGGATTTGAATTTCCATTAATCCTAATATATACCATGGTTAGTTTTAAATTTTGAATAGTTACGTTATTTTCAAGATTATTTTTAGATTCCTCTCCCTTTTCCATTTGTCATCCCTTAAATGCCTAACCCCCTTTCAGAAGGGTGGTACCTAAGAGTTGTTTCTGCATAAATTGTTTTCCTTGTTGTTACTCTCCTCTTTTCTACCACTATCACTTCTTTTATTTAACATATATTTTCTTCACTACTCACTCTAGGGTCTTTGAAACAAAACCAATATTGGTAAAGAGAAAATGGGGACTTGCAGTCTAGAGATCTGTACTCTAATATCTCGTATGTAGTTAGTTTATACCTCAAAGGATATAGTGAGAGAAAAGGGTATTTGTGGAAAGGAAAACTATATCCAATTAGATTCCATAAGTAAAATAATAACAACATTCATTCATAAAACATTGAATGATCAAATCCATATACCTCCATACACACACACACAATGGTAGGTCTTAGTCTCTAATATTTAGTATCTTCTATTCTATATCATTATCCTATTCTTGTTCTATCTTCCTACATCTATTATATATATATATATACTTTGTCTCCTAAAGAGATGTGACCCTTATGGGGTATCTTTTACTCCATCTTCCTTGTCATCCTTAGGTTTTGCAAATCTTATGTGGTAACTTGCATTAAATTTTTTTCACTTCCCTATAACCTTCTAATAGGATGCATGAGTTTCAACAATGTGTACACATGTGAAGTATATTAACAACCTATGATTATTTAGGTGGATGTATCAATCCTTTTAAGCCCAAAAACAATTTATCTACAAAATTATTGGAATTAAGGGTGTGCAAAATTACATGGGATCTCTTACCCTTGGATGTACCAAGCCCTTACCTAAGGTAAATTCTACCTCTCACCACTCAAAAGTACTTTGTGAGTACCTTTTCAAGGCCGATTTCTTTATAATGCAGTACAATGAAGAATGTATGATTAGTGTTAAAATAGGATGAAATAATGGGTTCTAGGTGCATCATCAGTATACTACAAGGGTATGTAGGGAAAAACTTGTAGATGAAGGAGAAATATGTAAAAAATTAGGAGAAGAGGGTAACCCACCATTCACCTTCACTTTACCAAGTTATAAAGTTCTTGGGGGCTTAGTTTGATTGACAATATTTCTATTCCAAGAGGTATACATTTTAATTTACACCCCACTTGTTATAATTTTTCAGAATGTTGGAGTTGGGATCATCCCATAGTTTTATGAAATCCATAGGAAGACCCCATAGAAGGATGGTCTAATCACTTTTGGTCATCCAAGATTATACAAATTCTAAGGGAAGAATATACAATATAATTGGAGTCCTTGGGATAAAATAAAATGATAAAATAGAAAAGACAACTCAAGCTTTTATCTCCAATATTACCCAACTGTGTGAGGAGAGAGCATACACCTAATATGGTCTCAAATATATAACATATAATATTAATTCTCATTAATAAATTAAAATATTCCTATATTAGTAAGAAAATAATTTATCTTTGTCAAATGATTTCTACGAAAGTATATGTTAGTAGTTTAGAGTTTGTAATGACGAAAAAAGTATGCATTTTTCTTGCTTGATTTCAGAATAATTAATGATAAATTGGACTTAATATCACCTTCATCTAGTGTTGTGATGAGTTTTACACATCCACATTAGGTTTTGGGCCCTTTTAAAGCTAAATAAACCTAACTTTTCCTTAATTGTCTTTCAGGTATATTTACACCTTCATTAAATTTAGAGCATAAGCCATTGGATAGATGGTTCTGGTTGTTCAATAGATATTTTGGTATAAATAATTAAAGTGTTTGGATATATAGGTGTTGGTTCTTCGGTGTAATATGAGTCCCATTTTTCCTATTTTTAGGATTTTGAGCAAGAAAATCTAGGTTTTAAGTTAAAATTTCATGAATATCATCTCGTGGGATCCAATTAATGGGATATTAGATGGATTTATTATATAAAAAAGGTCTCAAATAATTATTTCAATAATCCTACATGATTTCAAGTCAAGCAAGTAGGAGTTAAGCATTCCAAGATTTCACAAGATCATCAAGAGAACATTCAAGATCATTTTTAAGGAATTCAAGGGCAGATTCTTCATAAATTGTTGCAACTATTCAAGATACATCATCATGTCAAGCATATCAAGCTTCAAGCATGCTATTGAGCTAGTTTTGTGATGTTGCATCCAAGATCCAAGGTTAAGCATTGTTCTACCCTCATCTCAAGATCTAGATCTACATCCTTCATGTCCATTTCATGTTAGATTGCATATTTACAAGACATCGTTCAAGGTATCTTTATTAATGTTTCATGTCCTTATTACATTATCTCATCATTTGGTTTAACTACCTAAAAGGGGTTTGACCTAAGCAAACCCCTATCCTCTAACAAACAAAAAGTCTTTCTTCTCTTTGATGTGCGATCGTAGATCTAGGTGCCTTCAAGCTTGAATATCCCTTGGAGATTAGGTTACAAGCTTGGAGAAATTTATTGGAGTTGTCCCCTCATTTCAAGGTTGCTATCTTCACAAAAAGTCTTCTATAGGTCCGATATCATGGTTTTAGATCTAGAAACAAAGTGTGGAAAAAAGAGAAGAGATTGGAGAGAAAGATCACACCTTAACCTTCAGAAAAAGAATAGTGGGACTGATATTCCACCTTGGGCATATGAGTCCCAGTACAACCAATTTTCAAGGTTTTGTAGTTTTAGACACTCATTTGCTAGATTTTAGTTTCTACACAAAAATCCATATCTGGGACTAAATTGACCAGAATGGCATATAAGTCCTAGCAGGCATCAAAATTGACCTTTTTGGCATTTTAGGTTCTCATTCAATCCTCTATAGGTTTCTAGGTTCACACTTATGATTTTACACCTTTTTATTATGATTTATTTGCATTTTTAGGTCATTTAATTAGGTTTTGCATATCATTGAGTTTCGTAATTAGATATTGCATTTCATTAGTCTTTCTAAGCCCTAGCTTTGTGGTGAACCCCTCATTAGTTTACAATCAAACCCTAGGACAACCCTATTGTTAGATCTCTTTCCCCTTTCTTAATTGGATTGAGATCTGTAGGGAATCCTTGAATGTGAAACATAAAAGATTGTTATCCTATGTCCTAAACCCTAGTGATGAAAAAAATTTATCTTACATTTTGGTGAACCTACATCTAGAACACATCATTTCTGATTTGGAGTGCAACATCATCCTAGATCTTGCTTGCATTAACTTTGTATTAGGTTTTTCATTAGTTAATTGGCATTCTATGGTTTCTAAATCTTCCATTAGTGAACGTGCATATAGCTTGCATTTTTTCATCTTAAATAATTGAAAATCATCTAAAAATTACATTTGAACTTAGTTTATAGATCATACAAACTAGAAAGCATAAAAATCACTTAAAATTTTCTGAATTTTGTGAAAAAAACCCTCACTGGGACTCATACACCCCTCTGGGCGATTTAGTCCCAGTGCAGATCTAAAACTGCCTTTTACAACATTAAAAACCTTGTTTCTGCACTTCTGTTTGTTGCCATTAGTTATCTGTTTTAGTTAGTTGAGAATATGTTACATGCATTTCACTAAATCTAGCTCAAATCAGTCCATTTCATGCATTGCTTAATCTCAAATTTGTATTTACAACATTCCATTTTCAAATTGTGGCATAGTGTACTCAATAAATTACTTTGTTTGAAATATGAAAATTGTATTTACACATTTCATTCTAGGTCTTCACATTGCATTTTATTTTATTTTTCCATTTTTTCATATATTTATTTTTACAAAATTTTAGTATCTATCTTTTCCAAGTTTGCAAAGACAAATTTAGTCAATAAGCATGTTACTCATTCATTCAATACATTCCCTAGTTATGAGATTCTTTTAGTGAAAGAGAGTGGAAATGTTGACGCTTGCCTTAAACCTACACCCCCTCCTATCTCTCCTATTTGTGGGAATGATGTGATAGAAGAAGATGAAAATATAGACAATCCTGATGATCAAAGTTGTTCTTCTCCTAATACCTCTCCTACATGTGATGAAGGTATTTCAATATTAGAAGATGCACTCATTGAGAATCATGACATTGTTGAAAGAACCTCTTCTATAAAATCTCCTACATTGGAAGATATTATAGCACAAGAAAATGAAATAATAGACACATTTCTAAACATCACCTTACCTAATTTCCATTCTCCAATTTCTTGTGACAATGATTTAGTGGAAGAGGATGAGATTGTACATGATGAGGATGTGTTTGTGTTATATGATCAAATCTTTAAGGTCTATAACAACCATCTTTATGATCCTTCCACTACTTATCCTATTTTGGAAGACATTATGGGACAAAGGAATGAAATTAGGTACAATCTTGACAATCACATTTATTCTTCTCCTAGTATCTCTCCTAGTTGTGAAGAAGATACTTTGATGTTAGAAAACACAATTCATGAGAATCTTATGTGTCTCTTTTCCCCTAAGGAAAAAATTATTGAAATAGATAATACCATCATTGATCAATAAGATAATTCAACCATTGGTCATTCCCTTACTTGCGATGAAGTCATTTTGGAAAAAAACATTCCTTGAATGTCAAGAACATTTGGTTTGTAGTTCTCCTAACAACTCTCCTCCTAGGGAGGATATCATAGTGCAAGAAAATGACAAAAATAGCAATGTGGCTTCCTTAAGTGATGTTAAAAAGGTAATTCTAGATTTCCCTTTATTATAAATTCATCAAACCAAGACCACTAAGGTTATGAATGCACAAATGTCTGTTAGATCCCCCTCGATTAATGGACCTTCTACATACCATGTGGGAAATCCTTTGAACCCTCTAATTATTTACCCACCTTCACATAAAAAACAAACTCAAAACAAACTTGAACTTATCCTTTACCCACCTAAGAATTATTTTTTGCAGTAGCCAAGTTCTAATACCATTTCTCATACATATAACACTAGAAACAATCTACAACCAAGACAAACAACTTCAACATCCCTCCCATTTCCTAACCCTATCCTATCTGGTCCTCCTCATTTTCCTTCACATAATGAAAATGAGTACAATATTATTGAAAAACTAAAGAATACTCTTGCTAAGATGTCATTATGGGACCTTATTCAAGTCTCCCCTCATTATCATAACATGATTCAAAGTGCCTTGCAACAAGTTGTGGTCCCCTCTAGTGCAAACCCAAATGACATAGCAGTAATGATCCAAGGAATAAATGCTGACATTTTTTTCCACCAAAGTGATATCCCTCCTTTGGAAGTGCAAAAACAAAATGATGCTTTCATGGTAATCATTCACTACAAGGAAAGAGGGATAAAGCTATCCATTGTTGACAATGGCTCTACCTTTAATATGTGTAGTGTGACCCTTTTGGATAGGTTTGGCATGGATAGATCAAAAACTCAACCTAACTCTTTATCTATTAATGGATTTGACAATGTAGGAAAATAACCACTTGGTGTGATCACTCTGCCTATTATAGTTGGAAAGGCCACATTAGAAACACCGATCCATGTTATGCCTCATAATTTTTCATCTAATATTATTTTAGGTAGACCGTGGAATCATGTAATTAATGGGGTGCCTTCTAATCTTCATCATATAATGAAGTATGTCTATGACAACATAGTGTACATATTGAAATCTTATTTTGAACCAAACTATTGTTTGAACATTGAGAAAATAAAGAAAATCCTTTCAAAACATTAACACTAACTGCATAAGTGGACCCCGTGCAAGACAAAGAAAAAAATATTAAGGAAGTCACGAACCTATTAGAAGATGATTTGGGCTCCTTAGAATTTGAACCAACATTCATGGGAGAATAAAAGATCATAAACAAATACTCTAGAAAGGGAGGAGGAAAAGCGGAAATATCAACACAAAATTCAGAAGAACCTTCGAAAGCATCCACCTCAACAACTTTAGAACAAAAGACAACAAATTACACAACAAACTTTGATGAACTTAATTACGAGCAACCACTGAATCCAAAAGAGATGAAAAATATTTATGGAAAAGGTTATGAAATAGTGAAACAACTTGGTTATAGTGGAAAAGGATGTGGTGCTAGAGAACAAGGTATCTATGTCCCTATAAAGCCTCACATGCAATAAAAGACTAGTGGTCTTGGTTATTGTTCCTCAAAATAATCAAATAATCCTTCACTTAATATAAAAACTATTACAAATAATCCTTTCAAGTCAACTTTAACATTAGTGCATCTTGAACTAATAGACACTAGGGGTCTTGATTGTTATCCTTTGCAAGAAATGAAACAAACAAAGAAATCTTAGCTTAGTGTCAATTTCATCACACAAAACACTAATGATTTGAATTCATTAGATTTATACCCTCCTATAAATGAGAGAACAAAATCTTACAATATAAAGAGTCTTGTGTAAGTATGACACCTAATGCTAAGCAAGAGATATATTTGTCATGGAATAAAGGAACATCTTCTACTTTGGATCAAGAAGGTATCTTGATGAGACTCCTCCAAGAATGTTCGATATCCCTCCCTCCAAGAACATTAAAGAAATTTTATTACAAGAGTTCATTTTTTGCATACCATAGAGTTCATGGTCATTCTACTAATGAATGTAAGGATTTGAGTGACAAAATTCAATATCTTAAGGAATGTGGTGCTCTTCCTTGGTTTGAAGCATCTATTTCCTCTTTTCATTTTGGCTCATCCTTCTCCTGCACTAAGTGGGAGCAAGGGGTTAGATAGCCTTGTCCTCGTATCCCACTTATCGTTGTCTCTTTTGGCTAGTTGATCACCTTTCATGTACATATAAGAGAAAGCTTGGGATGTGGATGACATGCCTTAAGTTGGCTCACATGTGACATACTTATTCATGATGTAGTTTGATTTGGAAACATATGAATTGTCATAGGGCTTTTTGAATAAGCTCTCATGTCTTCTTCTACTTTAAAGCAATTTCTCACATCAATGGTGTTAGCAACCACTTTAAAGTGGGGCATACATTGACACTCATGTTCCATTGTGTGATTTTCTTTATTCTTGTGATGTGTCCTTTTCTTAGTGGTGTCATTGGGTTTGATTTCCTCTGAGAGCATGATATTTCTTTGACTTGTCCTCTTTTGGAGATATTGAGCATGATGCTCCCTAAGAAGAGGCGTTGCACGAATTAACAAAAATCCCTTTGAACACACCTTACACTATTTTTTGTATGGCTACCTTACATAACAAACTTTGCATGCCTCTGGAGCCATCCTTTTTGTTCATGAGTTCTAAGCATATGAAGCTTTGCTTGCCTCATGAAGCTCAAAGTTCATTGTTTGTTCATGAGCTCCAAGCATACAAATTTTTTCTTGTCTCATGAAGCTCGAAGATCATTTTTGTGTGGTGTCTTATCAAAGTTATCAAGAGGTATAACTTTGGTATCATTGGATGGGAAGCTGATCTGAGACATTACTTTCCCATAGCCACTCACATGTGTGTGTGAGTACATATCAGTCGTATGTGTCTCACCTTCTTGGATTAATCACCCAATGGACAACGTAAAGTTTTGTTGCCTCAGAGTGCGAATGCATCTTTAGAAAAACAACTTAGATCTGATCCGCATCACGATGAAAAAAAGTCAAGGTGGATCCACCTCTTTTTTACTTTTATTGTTCTTTTTGTTTTTCTTTCTTCTTTCAGTCATTGAAATTGCATGCTTGTTTATCTTGTTTTGCTAAAAATCATACACCTTGTGCATGTCCTTTTGTGCTTATGTTGGTTTGGCATAGAATCTCGAATCTTGGGGACTTGACCACCCCCTTGATCCTTTTCATCCTAGACCATCTGCATTGGTGCACTTGGACCCCTCTTGAATGTCTACTTTAGTGTGAGATTGAAGCAAGTTCATCCTCTCACTAAAGTGGGGGTTAGATGTAATGACGAAAAAAGTATGCCTTTTCCTTGCTTGATTTTGGAATAATTAATGATAAAGTGGACTTAATATTGCCTTGATCTAGTGTTGTGATGAATTTTACACATCCACATTAGGTGTTGGTCCCTTTTAAAACTAAATAAACCTAACTTATCCTTAATTTAGTGTTATAAAGTGCATTTATTTACAATGTATTAAATTTAAGAGGCTTGTAAACTAAATGGACCTAATCTAGTGTTGTAAAGTGTTGTACACATTCACATGGCACTTTGTACCCTTCTAAGCTAAATAGACCCAATTTTTCCTTAATTAATGTTGTAACTTAGTATATTTATTTACACTTTCACATTGATTTTTGGCCCCTCTTTCATTTATAACCTTCATATCATCATTAATAGGCCCCTAAGACCCTATATTAAGCATCCCAAGGCATATTTTAACCAAAATCTTAACATTGACACCAAATAAACTTAATTTTGTAACACCCTAACACTTTTTCCACCTAAAAAGGTCCTATGGCACCCATACGCCACCCTAGGCATATGAGTCCCACCCATGTGGGACCCATACACCAAGTGTGGCGTATGAGTCCCAATTGTCCTATTTTGAGGGTTTTGATTGAGAAAATATGGGTTTTAAGTTCAAATTTCATGAATGGATTGGCCTGTGGGATCTAATTAATGGGATATTAGAGAGATTTCCTATATAAACAAGGTCTCAAATCATTATTTTGATAAGCCTACATGATATCAAGTCAAGCAAGCAAGAGTTAGTCATTCAAAGATTTCACAAGATCATTTTTAAGGCATTCAAGGGTAGATTTTTCATTAATTGTTGCAGCAATTCAAGATCCATCATCATGTCAAGGATATCAAGCATCAAGCATGTTATTGAGCTAGTGTTGTGATGTTTCATCCAAGATCCAAGGTCAAGCATTGTTCTACACTCATCTCAAGATCTAGATCTACATCCTTTATGGACATTTCATGTTAGATTACATATTTACAAGACATCATTCAAGGTATCTTTACTCATGTTTCATGTTTCATTTCCTTACTCCATTATCTCATTATTTGGTTTAATTACCTAAAATGGGTTTGACCTAGGCAAATCCCTATCCTCTAACAAACAACAAGTGTTTCTTCTCTTTGATTTATGTTTGTATATCTAGGTATCTTGGAGCTTGAAGATCCCTTGGAGATTAGGTTACAAGCTTGGAGAAATTTTATGGAGTTGTTCGTCATTTGCAAGGTTTATATCTTCACAAAAAGTCTTCTACAAGTTTGAAATCAGGGTTTCGGATCTGAAAATAAAGTGTGGCAGAAAAAGAATAGATTGGAGAGAAAGATGAAACCTTAACCTTCAAAACAAGCACATGGAACTGATACTCCACCTTGGGCGTATGAGTCCCACTACAACCCATTTTTGAGATTTTTGCAATTTGAGACACCCATTTTCCAAATCTCAGTTTCTGCATAGAAACGCAAATCTAGGACTAAATCGCCTAGAATGCGTATGAGTCCCAATAGGCATGAAAATCAGTTTTTTTTTTTTTTTTTAGGTCCTCATTCAATCCTCTAAAATTTTATAGGTACACACTTTTCGTTTTACACCTTTTTGTTCTGATTTACTTGCATTTTTAGGTCATTTAATTAGGTCTTGCATATCATTGAGTTTCACAATTAGATCTTGCATTTCATTAGTCTTTCCAAGCCCTAGCTTGGTGGTGAACCACTCATTAGTTTACAATCAGACCCTAGGATAGCCCTATTGTCAGATCTCTTTCCCCTTTCTTCATTGGATTGAGATCTCTAGGGCATCCTTGAATGTGGAGCATAGAAGATTGTTATCCTAAGTCCTAAAACCCTAGTGATGACAAAATTGTATCTTACAGAGTTATATCTTGGATATTCATTTTCCAAAAAAAGTATGATGCTAAGTTGTAAGACATAGTAAATAAATGATTATTTTATGGCGTTAGGAAAGATGAAATTCCAAAAATAATATATAATGATGTTATCATAGAAAGCCAATCATAGCAAAATTTAAATATACTAGAGTGTAGAAATTTTACCTTGGTGCACATAACCACCAAAATATGGATGAATTCATTGAATGAAATAGTAGTTGTACCATGATAATATGATACAATTGAATATGTTTATTGGTAGAAGTTTTATTGAAACATAGAGTGGAACCACTAAAGTGTGCTCCTCGTCATAGAAAATGGCTAATTTTAGATGAAATTTGAATTAGACTTTATTTTCACAAATCAAGTACAATTTTACAACATGTTCCCCTACAAAATTGTCTCTATTATCAAATTGAGAGATATCTAAAATAGGATCCACTAAAAATATATTTAAAATTTATCAAAGTGAAAATTTAAGGATGTGGCAAATACATTGAGATATAGTGTGCACCCACTAATGCATGTTGAAGTGGCAATTATTTACCTAAATCTACAAAAAAACATGTGAGACCTATATAAAAATAGATGAGGGGTAAAATGGAAAATATAATAGCCTATTAAAGTGCTTCCCTATCAAAAATAAGAGTTAGATGACTTAAAACCATAAAAGCACATTAGAAAAAAGTGCTAAGTAGATACACCAAATCATAGAAGATACACCAAAACATAGAGCACATCTACCAGGATATGACCTACATCCACAACATAGCTATGAAAACATGGAAATGATTAGTTGAATGGACATGGTGCCACTGATCATGCTAGATATGTGCACATGAAAATTGGAGCATACAAGAACAATTTAAACCTTTATTAACCTATCCTACTCTAAATCTATGAAACATACAAATTAAACAAAAGAGTTGATAAATATTGATAAAAATAAAAATAAAAGAATCTTACCAACACCAACTCCTATTGCAAAAACTCTATAGTGGTTGTTCTCAAGGATGATGGATGTGTGAGTTATCCTACGCATAACATAACACTACATTTCATGGAGTCTTAAAATTCGCTTGGGTTGAGGTCAATTTATAGATTTCTGGCTCAAGGATTGGATGGATAGGATTAAAAGGAAAGATTAAGGGATTAAATTGGTTGAGAGCCTTAGGAGAATAAGGAGAGGATAATTTTCCTCAATTTTTATATGAGGAAAAGTATAGGATTAAAGGGGAATCTATGCTCGAGAATCCCCTTGCAAAAAGTGGAGAGATGAGATGGAAAAGGGTTAATTTGGAGTACCCTAGGGGATGGGAAAGTCCTTTGACCCATGGGACATGGTTACAAGGCTCATGTCACATGTACAAAGCATTCATTGAGCAATAAATTTATTAATTAAATAATCAATATTATTTAATTAATAAGAAGACGATTTAATTGGATAATTAAGTTGATAAATAGGGACTATTCAATCAATTATGAAGGAATTTAATGGGTAATTGGTGAAACGATAGTGTGTCAATTTTAGGTGTCTATAATTAGTACTACATGGACATACCATAAATAAATTAATATTATGAGATAATATTATAAACATGAGTAGATTAAAAACCACAATTATAATGATTATTTTCTACTCACAACATAATTATTGGTGGAGAATGTCGAATCTAGTAAAATAATTGAGTTTTGTGAATACATTTCACTATAATTTATAATTTCCTATTCATTGTGTTTGAATACCAACAATTAGTGGGATATCATCTAAAATGTTTTTCCCTTGATGGTAAAATATTTTTTGTTTCTACTCTAAACATTACAAGTTGACACTTACTATATGATCTTCACTTTTTTTGGATTTGAATGAAGTGTATTCTTTTCTATACATATTTTCTCAAATCACATACATTATTCTTAATCATGATAGATGATAATCCAAGGAATATCTCACATATTGTGTGAATATCCACACCTATTAATAATTATAACTCAATATATGATTTAAATTTATTTGAAAAACTTGATGCAAAATAACTCCTTTAATTCCTGAAGTGTCATTCATCCATATAAATTTTTACCATTAGCATCATAAAATATCAACTCATTATATGTAATAATTGTAACATGTGGTCTACCATACATGAATCTAACCAAAAAATGGCCTTTAAATCCTTTTCTTTTAAAAATTATGTATTCTCCACATATTTTGAGGTCTATTTATCTCATTCTCAAGGCTAAAAGAGCACCAATAGTTTTTTTTATATATTTATAAAATAAAATGGATCTATTAAGAAATATGATGCATAGTTACTAAAAATATAATTTTTTTGAGTTTATTATGTTAAATAGATAATTTCCTTGACTATATATTGGTAGTATGATTGGAATAATTTTCAAGGTTGTTGTTTGTATGTAGTTTGTGCATAAAAAATGTCTCTATTCTATCCAATAAACCTTCATGTAACTTCACCAAATTAGTGAATTTTTCTAAAGGGATTTCAACACACAAACCATGTCGCTATTTTATCTAGTAGGTGAACATGTAGTTTTACACTCCATATGTAATTTATTTAGTTGAAAACATATTGTACATATAGTTCTAAGAGAAATTAACATTTATTCTTTCTTACCATCCTAAATAATGATAGGAATCTAACATATTTATAAAATTATTTTTACATGAACTCAAAATTTTCCTTCTTTCTTCTTACTTGCAACAATATAGATTCATAATTTAGTGGGATACACATAGTCATGTTTCAATCTTAATTCATGTTTTTTATTTAAACCTTTTCATAAGATAATGATTAAGTTTTCAAAAACATCATTGTATATAATCATATTCACAACATGCAATAAAATATTCGTGTATTGTGTATTGGAGTGATCATATTACTATCTATAAGGTACACATACTACTCCCAATATTCTACTATTTAAGAAATCTACATACAAATATCTGTAAGTAGGGCACTATTGTGTAATGTGTATGCATGTAAATATTATTATATATTTAAAACATTATTTCACAAGGAGTGTCCATGATTTTTAATATATATGTAAGACAAACACAAATAATGAACTTTAAAACCTTATATAATAAAAATATCACTTGCAAATGAAATGGAGAAAGGTTTTAAATATGTATAATTAGGAAACTAAAAATTAAAACTATTGAAATTTACATGATGGCTTAATACACCATTATCATAGTATCACAAACTAAGATCCAATATTAAAACCCTTATATTTCTAATAAAACAAATATTTCCTAGGTAGGGATCTACCCAATTTTTTTTTGCTAAATCCTACTACATGAGGACACATTTATTTTATACTAAGTAAATTATCCCAATTGTATTATACAAACCAAATGATTCCATTAATGTTTTATGACCATCGAGCCAATAAAATTTATTGTAGTAAATTCTAACATACATAATAAATTCTTTTGCAAATATGGTTTCTCATAAATTTTACAAAAAAATCATATGTCTATATCTGTACACACACATATAGATGTGTGTATGTATATGTATATGTTGAGGTGTAAAATTACACCCTAGTGCGATTTCCCACAAGATCACCTTCACCTTAGCCTTATAATGTTGACAATGCATAAATATGCCACCTTTGCCCTTCATTCCCACATGTTCTTTGTCATTTTCCATTGGTGAGGGATTTTTTTTTGCGAACACATTCATGTTGTGTAGATGTTTGCATGACACACTAGCATCCTAACAAGATTCCTGGGTTAGTAGATGTTGGCATATTATGATCTCTACCATCCTATGGAATGTAATGCTTCTTGTGAACCTTAATTGCCCAAAAATATCTCTTTGCCTCCAAAATAGTGTTGACCCCTTTGACATTGGTTTTGGAATTGATGTCAAGTGTTTACCTTAGCATACACAAAAGCACCATTTATTGAGTTGATCTTGTTACTTCGGAACTTTAATGAAGGATATGATACAACTTGGTTTGGTTGACTTTGCATGAGCATTGATAATTCATTGAGGCAACAATATTTGATATGCACATGGTTTTTGTTTCTCTCTTGGAACATTTGAGGTTTAGACCATGCATTGGTCTTTTGCATTAGTTTTGATCTACACTTCGCGTTTGATACACTTGAGGTTATTTTAGTGCTTGATTAAGTGGACCGTCATACATTATTGGATATTATGAGGTATATTATATTCATGCAAACACCGACATAATGATAAGAGTTTTGGTTTGCAAAGTGAATAATGAAGTTCATATTATTGCAATAGGCATAAGCAATAATAAAGTGCTTTGGTTTCAAATGAGGTCTGTGTTGACAAATGTTTTGTCATAGGAATTTTATTCCATAAAATTTATAGTGTTTTTGTTTGACATTGGGAAAGACATTTGGTCAGGCAGATCATTGCACATAGTGGCTAGGGCATGAAGGATTTAACAGTGGAAGATAGGGTTTGAATATGGCTTCTGTGGACACGGAAAAAGTAACCCTTCTACTTTTTATCATGTTCAGGCCCTCCTAATGGACTTTGGCTTGATTTTGCCTAGATTTAATGTTGTAATGTAGTCAACACATTCACATTAGGCCTTGGACTCTTGTGAATCATTAAGCCTTCTAGGGTGTCTTGTAAAGGTGTTGTGAAGTGTTGTAACCCACTTTCACACTTGTCTAGGACCCTTTCATTACAATTCACCTAAATATTCCCTTTTTATCACTTACCAAGTCTTATTTCAAAGTGTTGTAAAGAGTTGTAACAAACTCTCACATTTTTCTAGACTTGTCATCACTAATTCTACCCTGTCTCATGTTTAAATGATCCCTTAATGCACTTTTCGACCATTCTTAAGTGTGTTTTTGAGGATATTCCCATTAGACAACATTTAATTCCCTTTAATTACCGACACCCACTTAAATTGCTTAAGTGGGACTAAGTTAGCAATAGGGGTGACTTAGTCCTATTTGGCACAAAAATCAAAATTATTTCAAATTTATGGCGGGATTTCATTCTCTAACCCTTGAGGTCGGCCTGTGATGTGTTATATACAAGAAATAATGGAAAATAAAGCATAAATAAGGGATTTTCTCCTCATTTTTGATCTCCTAAAATCTCCTAATCTTTTGCAATCTTATAGTTCATTAAGCATTCAATCTTTCAAGCATTCAAGCACTCTAAGCATAATCAAGTAATCTATTGGAGCACTTCATTGCATATCTCCAGATTTCTATATCAAGGGTTTGGTAAGTTTATGACATTGCATGTTATCTATTTATCATTCTCTTCTCATTTCATTTCATAGGGTTTGATTACCAAAGTGGGGTTTGACCAAGGGAAACCCCTATACTCTAACCCTTAACCATTTTTCCCTCTTTGCATGTGTGTTTGTAGACTTTGTAGGTAGATTTTTCAAACAAATAGGTGTTGAAAAGTGGTCAACAAGTCATCAAATCTATTCAAGTCAACAAATGCCTAATTGGAGCTTGGAGACTCTTTTCATACCGTTTTCTGTAGAATCAAGATTGGGTCCATTTGTTAGAAAAGAAAGTGTAGACCTGAAGCTACAGGATCCTGTCACGAAATTCTTGAAATCTATAGGTGGACTAAGTCACCACCAATGGTGAATTAGTTCTACTACCAAACCTAAAAATTTGTTTTTGCATTTTTGGATACCCATTTACCAGATTCATGTTCCGACAAGTTTTCCCTAAACCTAGACTAAGTCGCCCAGCTTGGTGTAAGTGTCCCATTCAAAAATTTTAGTCAATTATGTAGGATTCCGGAATCTCTCCACATCATATTTCATATTCCAGGTGCACCTCTCCAATTTTGTTTAGTTATTTCATCATTTACTTGCATTTGTAGGTGTTTTTTCATATCTCAATGTATTTTCTAGCACTTTGCATAATTTCTTAGTTTTAGCATTATTAAATCATTTCCTTTTTAGTTTATTGTATTAGTACATCATATTTAAATACATTGCATTGCATTTACATTAATCTTGAGTGTAGACATTAGCATTTTGGACCCAATTCCTCTCCTTTTAGGTGAAAAACTTAGAAGTATTAGAGAAACCCTTGGGCAATCCAAAATCATTGTTTACATTTTGGTGAACCTACCATGAACATATTCACTTTTGATTTCAAGTGCATCCTAGGTTTCATTTGCATTAGCATTGCATTAGGTATTGCATTGTTTAAATTGCATCCGAGGGTTTTAAAAATTGCATTAGTGAAAAGCTTAAATAGCTTGCATTTTTGCATCATTTTTACATTGAAAACAACAAAAAATCTGCATTTTCATACTGTAGTTGCATATGTGCATCCGAAAGACATAAAATTGCATTCAAAATTTCTGAAAAAGCTCAAAAAAATCATCACTAGGACTAATTCGCCACACTAGGTGACTTGGTCCTTTTACACATTTTGCACTCTAATTTCTGGTATTTTTTGGGAATTTTTTGCATTTTAGTTTTTTTTTACTACATTCTGTCATACTTTCTAGATTTGTTGTTTATTGCATTTGGCTTCCTTTCATCATGGCTTTTTTCTTTAGAAAGTTTTGGATGTCATTAAAATCTTTAGTAGACATGTCAAATTGTGCCTTTTGCATTGATCCTAATGACATTGAGCTTCCTCATGCTCCCTCAACTCCTCATGAATGTCCTCCTCATGATATTGACATCATTGGAGAAGATGATGATAACATGAATAATTCTTGAATGAATTCCTTGACAAAATTGAAACCAATGCATCCTTTTATCCATCCATGAAACAGTCAAACCTTCCTATCGTCTCACCTCCTGATACATTTGGATACCTACATCCTGAAATAAATGAAGGACCTAAGTTCCCTCCAATAGGTGGACCTAGTTCCTCAAACCAAGCAACTCCTCAACCATTTTATGATAACAAAGTTACAAACACACCAAAAAACCTTGAAGAAACCAATGGCAAAGGTTTTACTATCTTAAGAAAACAAGGATGTGACACAACAACTAAACATAACATTCATCAACTTTTAGAACAAAGACCAACAAATGAAAACTCAACTGGGTTAGGATATCAAGACCCTCCTCATAACAAATAGCCTCCTTTTGAATATTGGAGACTTGAGGATGATATACGATGATCTTTAATTCCCTCCCAAATTGAATGTCCTCCTTCATGAAAACCTTACATGGTATATGCGGGGATAATCATGGAAAAAATAGGCCTTTAGTGTGCAAAATTCAAAAAATCGAGGTTAGGCAACTTGACATAAAATTTAAATAATTTCTTTATTCATTTCTAAAAATATATAAGAATAAAATATATAGAAAATTGAATGGTTTCTATACTACTAGGTTTATTTAAAAAATAAAATCTATTTGGTGAAAATTTGAAATTTCAATGTAGTACTTAAATTTAGGGAAAAAATAAAGGCCCAGATTGTCATCTAACCACCCCTAACCACAATAAAATGATAATATCTTCTTATTTTAGATATAATTGAAACTAAGTGTCCCAATGTGATGCATGTTTTTGTAATTTTTCAAGTAATTAATTGATTTTTTGTTAACTTTAAAAATATAAAACTCATATATCCTTTCATCTTAACTTGGTTAAAAGCAGTAAATTCATTTGTCTTTTTAATCCTATAGTATCGAAGCATAGAGATATGACACATGTTTGATTTAAAGTATGATATCGTTTGGCTAGATGTTTTTCAATCATCCTATCAATCAGGGCTTTAGTCATAATTCAAATAGAAAATTAGTAATAATTATATATTAAATTGAAAGTAAAGAATAATTTATATTGGTGGAAAGTTGAAAGTCTCCTTTAAAAACCCTTTTCGTTTCATCAATTTTGGGTTAAAAAAAAGTCGTTAGCCACATACCCATCATATCACCACTTTTGGCCATCATGATCCTGCACATACCCATGATTCCAATGACAAGGATGCTAGGATCCCCATGGGTCCTCTTCCTCCTTCAATCCATGAAAATGTTGAATCTAGTAAATGCAAAAGACCTTACAAATTAAAAAAAAAGAAGAAGTTTCCTCTCCATCCACCACCTAAATGTGAAAGGAAACTGTAAATGCTTTTAGAAAAAGGTCTTATACTCTTACCACCTTCAAATAGGTTGGTCATTCATCCTAAAGATTATAATGTCCCATATTGTAAATAACATCGTGTTCTTGGATATCACAATGATGAATGTCAAACATTGAAGGACATACTAAGTATCACTTCACTGATACTGACTGTTATCCCATCATCCCATAATACCCTATCACCAACCTCATCATACAATAGTTGTAGCATTTTACATTCTCACTATTGCATGATCTTTCCCATCACCTATCTTGGATTATTCTTTCCTTAGACTCAGTGGGGGAAATAAGTTGTTAGCCTTGTCCTAGTAATGTATTCGTCCTTGTCCCTTCACTGCATTATTCAAATTCTGCTTATACTACTTGAGATTGCGAAGTGTCTAACTCAGTTTATGGTTGACTTGTATTCACCTTGTTAGCCTTTTACATTTTTCTTCTATTTTTTTTTTTTTTTGAGCTTCCATGTGCATATCATGTTCCCTCATGCTGTGACATATGATGTTCTCCTTCTCTTTGTGCACTTCCTCTATTTGTACACCCATTCTTCTATGTCATACATTTCTTTTTCTTTTCACTTTTGTCTTGTGTTTTCCTTTTGGGGATGAGGCAAAGCGTAGAGATTTCCTATGTCTCTTCCATGTTGACCCAAAAGGTCCTTTTTCTTTTCTTTTTTGTTTTGTGTTTTTTCCTTTTTGGGATGACACAAAGCAATCTCTCATGCCTATTTTCTGTCAGGATTGAGATTGAAATGTTTCATGTTGACCCAAAAGATTTTCCTTTTCTTTCACCTTTTTTTCTTTTTGCTTTATTTTTTCCTTTTTGGGGACGATGCAAAGTGTAGAACACTACTATATATGTCTCTTCCGCTATTGACAAAAGCAGTTATTTTCTTTCTTTTGCTCTTTGTCATTCTTCTAGTTCTATATATTTGGGGAATGATGATAGTTCCTAGCTCTTTAATCAAAACATTGCAACAACGAACATATTGACCCCAAATCCATAGATCCCTTATGTGTTTGGTGTGTTCCTTTTTGGGGGAAACCCCTCTTTCTTGTGTTCCTTTTCTTTCACATGAAGCAACCTTACTCAGAAATGTATCACTTGGCATAGGGGCTTTCCAGGTTGGCTCTCATGTCTTGTTTTTGTTTGCATTTTTCGTTCGCTACTTTAAAATAATTGCTCATAGAACGGTGTGTAGCAATTCTTTTAAAGTGGAGGCATACATTGATATTATTCATTTGCATCTTTTTCTTTTTTATTTTGGTTCTTAGTGCAGCCTTGTTACTTTATACGATGCATTTTCCACTTTGTGGATGACATTGGGTGTGATTTCCTTCACAAGTGTAACCTATCTTAGCATATTACATTCCTCTTGGTGGCCTGATGTGACACATTACATCCACTAAGTTGTGAATATTCTATTCTTTGATCTATCCTCTCTTGGAGACATTAAACACAATGTTCCATAAGTTATAGACCTCGCATGATCTTAGCAAGAATCATTTGAACATATTTTGCATTTTTCATTTTGTATTTACATGGCCACCTTGCATAACACAACTTGCATGCATGTGGTGCCATTGCATTTGTTCATGAGTTCTAAGCATACAAATATTTGTTTGTCTCATGACACACAAAATGACATTGACCTTTGTTGCACCTTATTAAAGTTATCAGGAGGTATAACTTTAGTATGTTTGAGTGAGAAATCCCATTCTTAGGAATGGATTTTCCCCCTAGCCACCTTTCGATATTTCTCACCCTGTGGACAACCAGAAGTTTTGTGGCCCCAGAGTGAGTATGCTTGTGGATTTCTCACCCTGCAGACAACCAAAAGTTCTGTGGCCGCAAAGTGAGTATACTTGGGCTTTCTAACCCAACAGATGGCCATGAGTTCCATCACCCTAGAGTGAATACACATTTCTTATTTCAAATGAACAACCTAGATCTAATCCACAACAGGCTAAAGATATGATCAAAACTTTCTTTCATCTCTTCTCATTATCATGTGTGTTCCTTGTTAGTGTAATTAATTATTCATTACACTAGCATAAGTTAACGTAGGTGTTGCATTAATTTAGTACTCGGTTGCATAAATTAGAAAATCATTAATAATGGGGTAATTCCCCTTTTCATGTATGTAGCATATAAAATTCCTTCTAGAAGATGAGTTGTCCTTCTAGAACTTATCTCTATCTTTTATCATTTCCTAGGTAGGGTTAACATGTTGTCATAGGTAGTGTGATTTTGAGACTTGGCAACATCTTATGCATTTTAGGTTCTCTCTTTTTCCTATTTAATCAGGTACAATACTCTTGTAATATATCACATCATCATAATAGAATCTCTATTTTGTATTCCATTGTTGCAACACTTTCTATGTGGTTGAATATCTTTCCTGGAAAAGGTTCTCCATTGAAGACTACAACTTCATCATGTGACTCCATCATCCCAACATGGTATCTGAGCTTTTCCAATGAAATGTCAACTCATGATCAAGAAAGTTGGTGTGCGAGATTCTTTGCAGGCTTGGAGTTTTACTTACATGCTAGTTGGTTCTACCTGGGAGCCAAGCTGATTTCTGGTGCACATCAGGCCCTCTTCATCCTCTCCATTGCGTCCTAAAGGCCTCAAAACCCATAGATCACCTGCTGAATCATCAAAATCAGAGACATATCAACCAAGAGCCATTGAGGTATCAATCTAGGGTTTGCATTATTTTGTATTATCCATACAAATTTGCATAAAAAAATCCCCCTTTTAGTCCTCCATCATGGATTTTTTTTTTAGAATTATTAGGAATTTTTTATTCAACAATTTGGGCATTTTTTTATATAGTTTAGGAAAAACTAAAATTTATGGAGTGACCTGGCATTTTAATATATAGTCGGCATAAATATTTTTCTAGCAGGCGATATTTTATATTCCGTCGATGTTGATTTATTTACAGACTTTATAGCTATATCGACATTTATAATTTTTAATTGCAAATTTTGTAATATTCAAAATTTTTGTTGTCAACTCCTTTCGACATTTTGTAGATGTTGGCTACCATCATTTGAACCCACCAAAAATTTCCATTGCTGGTCTACAGACACCAACATAGTGATCAGCCTTGTCCCATCGAACACTATCATCCAGTGTCACCTCCGACGGTCCCCATTGACTATCGCCAGCCATCGTTCCCAAACCCATCCACCAGAATCTTTTGTCCACTACCCACCAAAGTTTCTCACTAATCTCTCACTGAAATCTAAAGCCCTAGCCCCAGTCACTTGGAGATCCGAGGGCTCCACCAATTCCCAATGGCACCTCCACCTTGTACCAGTCACATCACCACAGCTCCTCTCATTCATCGCTCCGATGCCACCTGATCTGGGGGGCACTTTTTTTTTCCACTGGTTTCCCTATGGTCACATCAACGACCAAGGGATGAACATTTTTAGCCCCAAATTGCTTGAATCTTGCACCTAGTTAGCCTGTTTAGATCCATTGTAGTAGTGATCTTTCGGAGGCCATATCATTCGCATACGATATCAAAATTTGGCAAAAAATATACCATTGGAAAGATCTTGGAGTCTAATTTTTAGTGGTGCACTCTATTTTTCTAGATTCTAATATCATCAAAAATTATATCAAGTTAAAGTGAAAACCCTAAATTTGGCTTGGAAGGTGATATCTCTTGTTCAGTTTGTCAAATTTCTACCATTCTCACAGCATCAAAGAGGTATTGCAGTCTATTTTTCATTAGTCCAACATTTCCTTTTAGAATTAGCTTCAAGTGTAGTTTCTTGGTTGTTTCTTTCCATAAGTTTTTTTTCTTTTCATTTGACCATCCTATCTTTTTGGAGGGAGTTGTTTGTATCAAGGGGGCTTCATTTCAGTTGATCATTGATATATCACTAGATTCTAGCATTTCCTTTCAGAAAATTTTTATCTTGTATAGTTGTTCTTTCTTTAATGGCAGATACAGGATTTGAGATTCTCACACCAAACAACTATCATACATGGAAAGTCAGCATGCAACATCTCCTCTAGTCAAAGGGCCTATGGTCAACATGAATGAGAATCAACCACATTTGACCGGGGAATATGAGAAATTTCAGCATCAAATCAAGTGTGAGGAGGCTATGGGACTTATCGCTCTTCATGTCTCCAACTCCTTGTTTTTCCATATTGAGGGGTGCAAAACTCCTAAGGAGGTTTTTGATAAACTCAAGGATTTGTTCAGTTGTGTCAGTGATGTTTGAGCTTTGCAGTTAGAGTTAGAACTTGCTTCACTCTCAATTGATCAGTTTCCCTCCATCAAAGACTATTTGGTAAAATTCAAGTCGTTGAGGACACAACTATTAGGGTATGGCAAAGATAAAATTACAAGGAATGCATCTTCATGATCATGTCCAAGTTAAAAGGTTCTTTTTCTTATTTTGCTACTTCCTTCTATTCTACAATGGATGGCTTTGGAGACAGTTTTGTGAGCGGCTGACTAGAGAACAATCAAAACTCAATCAAGCTTATTCATCTTCCAAGTCTCATGCTCTTGTTGTAACACCATCCAAAGGAAAAGGAAAGAACAAGGGAAAATATAAAACATGATCTTCTGAATCATCACAACACAAGGAAGAAAAGCCTAAGAGGGAGAGGCCCAAGTGCAAATTTTGTAATGGGCTTGGTCATAGTGAGGAGACTTGTTTTAAGAGGGAGATACATGAGCTAAGATAGATTCTCAGAGATAATAATATCACTCTTCCTCCTACCTATGTCAAATCACATCACTCTTCTTCTCATAAAGATTCATCTTCAGGCATTGCAGGGATTTCCACAACTGAGAATCATGGCAAGGGAAATGCTTTGATCACTACTCTAGTTGATAGAAGGGAAGGTTGGGTCATTGACTCAGGTTCTTCATGACATGTCACCTATTCTCAAGATCATATTCTTTGGGATTCCATGAGACCTTCAAAGTTTGATAGGATATTCAATGCAAATTTAGACATTGTTAATGTTGTTGCTATTTGTGTTGTTGCGTTGGAGGGGGGATGATTGTATGATGTTGCATATATTCCTCAAATGGTCCACAATCTGATTTCAATTTATCAAATTGCTCAAGAGGGTTTGAAAATTTAGTTTACATTAGATCTAGCCATCCTTCAAGATTGGTTTGACACACTTGTTGCCTATGGAGAAGCAGATCATCACTCCAGGGTCTACAAGTTTACCATGTTTTTGAATCATGCTCAACCTACTCCTGACTCTCCAAACTCTAGGGCAGGAAGTAGTTCTAAACCTCCTCACTAGGGTTGTGGTGGTTGGCCTAATTTGGCTCTTCTCTCATATCCATCTTCTTCCTCATCTTCCTCTTAGTTGAGATTTTTTTTAGCAAGGAAGGATTTTTTCATCTCTTCAGACTTGTGGCATCTGGATGGGTTTACATCAGGTCTTGCAAACTTGGCTTCTCACTTCATCACGGGTTTTGAAGACATCCTAGAGGGGACTACTCTCCTTTATGGTGGGGACATCTAGTCACCTATTTTTATTCTTTTTGTATCTTTGTGATGGTTGTACTCCTTGGGGGGGTGATTTTGAGTCCTCCAATCATCACTCTTCCATCATTTTTTTGCTTTTTTCATCTCCTTTTTGGAGAGGGGTTTTGTTCCCACTAGGTTTTCCCCTTTCCTCTAGTTGTGGGAGATTAGCTACATATTCATCATGTAAATGGGTACCTAACATGGCCTCATAGTCGAGACCCATCATCTTTGCATAATCATTGCATTTCCTCCCTAAGTTTCACTTATGGGGGCTGTTAGTGTAATTAATTATTCATTACACTAGCATAAGTTAACTTAGGTCTTGCATTAATTTAGTCCTAGGTTGCATAAATTAGAAAATAATTAATAATGGGGTAATTCCCCTTTCCATGTTTTTAGGAGATAAGATTCCTTCTAGAAGATGAGTTGTCCTTCTCGAACTTATCTCTATCTTTAATCATTTCTTAGGTAGCGTTCACATGTTGCCACATGTGTGATTTTGACACTTGGAAAAATCTTATGCATTTTAGGTTCTCTCTTTTACCTATTTAATTAGGCACATGTACTCTTGTAATATATCATCATCATAATGTAATCTCTATTTTGTATTCCATTGTTGAATATCTTTCTTGGAAAAGGTCCTCCATTGAAGACTATAGCTTCATTAGGGACACTGTGACTCCATCATCTCAACATTCCTTTGTGTTCATGTTTGATTTGCCATGGGATCATGATCTTGGGGGCTTGATCATCCCTCTTGATTATTGTTATCTCATCAAGCATTAGTAAATTCAAACCCCCGTTGGTTGCATGATTGGCTACTCTAGGGTGAGTTTGAAGTAGGTTAATCCTCTCACTAAAGTGGGGGCTAACTATGGTCACAGAAAAAGTAACCCTTGTACTTTTTCTCATGTCTAGGCCCTCCTAATGGACTTTGGCTTTATTTTTCCTACATTTAATATTGTAATGTGGTCAACACATTTATATAATGCCTTAGACTCTTGTGAATCATTAAGCCTTCTAGGATGTCTTGTAAAGGTGTTGTGAAGTGTTGTAACCCACTTTCACACTTTTCTAGGACCCATTCATTATAATTCACCTAAATATTCCCTTTTTATCACTTACCAAGTCTTATTTCAAAGTGTTGTAAAGAATTGTAACAAACTCTCATGCTTTTCTAGACTTTTCATCACTAATTCAACCCTTTCTCATGTTTAAATGACCCATTAATGGACTTTTCAACTATTCTTAAGTGTGTTTTTGTGGATATTCCCATTAGAAAACATTTAATACCATTTAATTCTTGATGCCCAGTTAAATTGCTTAAGTGGGACTAAGTCGCCAATGGGATGACTTAGTCCTATTTGGCACAAAAATCAAAATTATTTCAAATTTTCAGTGGGATTTCATTCTCTAACCCTTGAGGTTGGCCTATGATGTGTTATTTTCAGAAATTAATGGAAAATAAAGTATAAATAAGGTATTTTCTCCTCATTTTTCATTGACTACAATCTCCTAATCTCATGCAATCTTATAGTTCATTAAGCATGCAATCTTTCAAGCATTCAAGTAGTCTAAGCATAATGAAGTCATCCATTGGAGCATTTCATTACATATCTTCAGATTTCTATATCAAGGGCTTGGTAAGTTTATGGCATTGCATGTTGTCTATTTATCATTCTCTTGTAATTTTATTTCATTTCATAGTTTTTTCTTACCAAAGTGGGGTTTGACCAAGGCCATCCCCTATACTTTAGTGCTTAAACATTTTCCCCTAATTGCATGTGTGTTTGTAGACTTTGTAGGAAGATTTTTCAAAGAAAAAGGTGTTGAAAAGTAGTAAACAAGCCATCAAAGCTATTCACTTCAAAAAAGACCTAATTGGAGCTTGGAGATTCTTTTTATCTCGTTTTCTCTAGAATCAATATCAGACACCTGCCAAAAAAGCAAGTGCAGACTTGAAGCTATGGGATCCTGTCCAAAAATTCCCAAAATTTGTAGGTGGACTAAGTCACCGCCAGTGGAAAATTAGTCCCACTGCCAAGCCTGAAAAGTGGATTTTTCATTTTTGGATACCCATTTGTAGATTCTTGTTCTAACAAGTTTTCCCCAAAACTAGACTAATTCTCCCAGCTTGGTGTAAGTGTCCCAGTCAATATTTTCAGTCAATTCTATGGGATTCCAAAATCTCTCCACATCATATTTCAGATTCCAGGTGCACCTCTCCAATTTTGTTTAGTTATTTCATCATTTACTTGAATTTTAAGGTGTTTTTGCATATCACAGTGTATTTTCCAACACTTTGCATTTCTTAGGTTTAGCATTATTAAATCATTTCCTTTTCAGTTTATTGAATTATTACATCATATTTAGATACATTTCATTGCGTTTACATTAATCTTGAGTGTAAACATTAGCATTTTGGACCCAATTCCTCTCCTTTTAGGTGAAAAACATAGAAGTGTTAGAGAAACCCTTGGGTAATCCAAAATCATTGTTTACAGTTTCAATGTGATAATGCTGGTGGTTGGGAAACATGATTCCAAGCATATTTCATTGATAGTTGTAGTGTGATAGTTTGTGCAATTGAGATTGTAAGTTGTTGAGGTTTCTTTCTCCCAGGGATTGAGGTATGGTTGTATCAAGCTTTGCCAGGTTAATGATTGCTATATATATTAGATGTTTGAGTAGGGGATTTAGTTAGATAGCAAGCTGAAAAAACTTGAGATATCAAGTATCATATTTTTTAAAGTTCTAATTATATGTTTATTATGTTTTGAATGTGAAGGTTTCTCTCGAAACCCTAGTTTTATGATATCTTATCTCTCAATTCTATTCATTCAATATCTTACCTCTCTCAATTCTATTCATTCAATATCACTCACCTCTTTCTCATTCACTCTACACTTCCACTCCATTCTTCCATTCTACACCACTAATTTTTCTTCTTTTTACTTCTACACCATTGTTTCTCATAGGTTTCAAGCTCTATGTCATTGGAACTATCATCTTACGCTCTCAAGGATCTCTTCCTTCGTCTCTCAACTTCTCCAAGCACGTAGAAGGGAGGGTAACATTTACTTTATTGCATTTTCTTACTTATAGTTTAGCATATAGATTGTCTTTACTTTCTATAAGTTTCTTCTATGACTTTTCTTCATCATTTTTCTCTCTATCATTGCATATCAGGTATCCATGGAGGTAGAAACACCAAAATAGGGTTTTGACTGAGGAAAACTCCAAAACACAACCCCAACACTTTTTTGTATTTGTGTGTGTAGGTACTTTGTTCGTGTGGAGCTTGTGAGAGGTTGGACCACTCATAAGTTTGATTTCTACTACCTTTTCTTTGAATTTCATTACAATCAATTTATCTTTTAAGTTATATAGTATTCTTCTTGTTGTAGTTAGTTTATTTCATGCATTTGAAAAATTCTATCAATTCTATTTAAAATTTTAGATTAATTTTTTTAGGTCATTAGCACACCTTACAAGTTTTTGATTGTAGACTCTATTCTTGGTCCATATGATATGCCAATGCATCCCTAAGATGACAGTGCACCATGTTGTCATTTGATTCCATTCATGTCATCCTCTAGCTGAGAGCTAGTTAGTTCATAGTCTGAGACCTCTATGGTTTTCTCACCTAATTCCTGAAATCCTCCATACCTAAAAAATATAAAATAACGTCCAATTTTTCTTCCATTTTCCACCCCATTTTCCTATCTTTTTCATTGAGGTAGTTGAGGGAAATTTGATATTTTTTGACTCTTCCTTGTCCTAGAGACATAGGAGTAGTAAATCCCCTCCTTTGCATCTTGGTGAACTCGATGTGAACCTTCCATCTCCTTCTCTTTGGTTCGAAAAATTTTCTTCTCTCGCATTTAGGACTTTTTGCACATAGCGTGTTGTGAGGATTTTATGAGCTTTATGACCCTATCCATAACCTTTAGGTACTTTGTAAGAAGAAGTCTTTGACACATTATAACATTTGGGATCTCTAGAAGGTTTAGTCCCCATCTAATCATTCATACTTTCCAAGAGCTTGTTTCAGGAATCTTTACAAGTTTCTCTTCTCCTTTTGGTGAGGTGGTGACTCATGTTTCTATCCCCTTTCCTAGGCCTTTCTCTCTTCTATGGAGGATGATGTTCCTCTCAAGGTTCTTACAAAGAAAATCTATTCCCTAGATATAAGACTCAAGGAGCCTAAGAAGTTCATAACACAAGATGATAACTTTTCCTAAGAAGCTCCTATGATTAAGCAATTAAGAACTATGTTGGGTATGTACCGGAGAGGCATAGAGCTTCTTTGAGGGATAGAATATATTGTGGATACCCATGTCTCCACCCACACTTCTAACTTGAATGTTACTAAAGATCATGGTTGAAAAATAGTTGGAAAAAATATATATATATCTCGATGCTCGAAGTGTCAGTGTGTATGGCTAAGATAGGTCCTTCTACTAACACAAAATTTGTACTTGAGAAAGATAGTATAATTAAAGTAAATAAGGTTCCTTTGGGTTTCAACTATGCTACAACCTAAGGCTCAAGTTTTCCCTATTTTTGGCTCTCATGTTGATGCCTTTATAGGTACCGATGCTAGAGGCTTTAGTAGTGTAGGTGTTGGTGTTCCTTCTAGAGATCCTTTTGGTCATACTTCATCGATTGATCTTGTGTTCAATTCTTTGTTATAGAACATGGAGAACATGCAGAAACAACTAGCAAGTTTGACTAGTTCCTCCTCTCAACCTATGTTCTAGCCTTTTCACCATCATACTCCTCTTTCCATTTCCATTCTGAACACTCCTATTCCTCAGGGGATGTAGATTCCAATGAACTTGAAAAGTATAATGTGTATTGGGACTTGTGGACACATGCCTCATCCTTTAACATGCTATGTACTAATTTATTTCATAAAGATGCTTTGTTGGCCAAGCTATTCCCACATTCTCTCAAGGATGATACTCTAGAATGGTGTTGTGTTTTATTGGATAATTTTATTTTCCTTTTTGACAAGCTATTCAACCAATTTATCTAGTAGTTTTAGGCTAAGATCAAGTTGAAGATTTCCTTCAATGATCTTGTTTGATTTAAGCAAGGAACCCATGAGAAGTTGACTAACTTTATAGCTTGGTATCGAGATTTTTTTGCTTAGATTTCCTATCCTTTTCCAAACATTGTTGTTTAGAAGGTTCTTATTGGGAATTTGTAGCCTACACTATAAGAGAAGTTTACTTTGATGAAGTATCCTTATTTCACACATGTGTGCCACTTTGATAGAATATCACCAAGTAGTTGTTTACTATGGGTATTTTTCATTGCACTCCTACCAAGATGGTCGATTAGTCATGTTAGTCTCATGTAAGAACAAGGTCATGGCTAACATGGTCTTTGTTCTTGAAAATAAAAATAATACAAGATGAAACATTAATTTTACTAAATTATTAGAATCATAAACTAATATCCTACAAAAACTATTAAATGATAAAGTAATAAAATTACCCGAGATTCAACTGTTGTCCAAGCCATATCCTAAATGGTATGACTCTAAAAAAAATTCCAATTCCATCGAGTTGTTGGGCATGATACCTAAAGATGCATTCACATGTGTCACGTGATTCAAGACCACATTGATGATGGGACCATTCACCTTGATGGTTGAAAAAAAAATGCTAATAAATATGTAGCTCAGACTAACATCCAACTACAAATATATATAAATTTGTTCTAGTCACACTCTATGACCTTGGTCATTCCTTATTCATCTACTTTTAAGTCTATCCCATCCGAATATGTGAATATGATCTCATTCACTCATATTCCTCCTACATAATGTGTGAATAATGTGCCTAATATTACATTCACCTCACACAATCTACCCATGAACACGGAGCCCTCTCCATTGTATGTTCCTACCTAAATAAAAAATAACACCATAACTAGTGTTATAGTCGACCCATCAAGATGAATGAATGTTATTACGAAGGATGCCTTTTTTATTAATAATTTGGATAAGGAGAAATGTGATGAATCATAAGTCACCCTTCATAATCATGATGGGTTTTTTGTCACCCTTATGGGGTTTATTTCTTTGTTAGTTTTTTTTGGTCCTAAGTCTATGGATGTTTCATTTGTTGTGATCCCAAAGTCATAATTATTTAGAGAGAGGCTAGGCATTCCTTAGATAGGCTTTATGAATGCAGTCACTTTTGTAATCCATAAAGGCTTGTTCAATATCCACATGAGGGTACCATGCATGTTGTCCAAGACACTGGATATAATACGCTGGTAGCATGCAAGGGATTTTCTCTCAACCATTTTTGGTCCACACCAGTTGGACCCCTCCCTCCTAGGGGAGATCTCTTGTATCAAGATTATTACAAGCATAAGATTGGGGGATCAATGCCGAAAGGTAGTTTTCTCCATCACCCTATGATGTTTATTTGAATATTTTTTTGTGTGCATAGCAACAATCTTCATCCTCTACCCCTCCAAAGGGGAAGGACAAGATTGCTCTTACCCTCAATCCTTCCCCTTCTAGTTCCTCTATTTCATATTTTGTACCTCCTACTTTTTCTTCTCAACCTTTGGTGGCATCCTTTGTTCCTACTCCTATGCCTAGCATAAGAAAAGCAAAGGGGTCTATGCTACCAAATTCGAAGCCCTAGGTCTTTGAACTTCTTATTCTTCCCATGATACCGTGAGGCACCTTGTATGGGAAGGATAATTTTTTGCATGGGATTGTTCCTACATCTCAACCTCCACCTATTATTTCATCCCCCTCTAGGGAGGGGTATTGGAAGAGGCTTGATACCAAGATTCCTCTCTCTATTTTTTACTTTGTGCCTGTTGGTCCTCTTTCTTCTCCTAAGGAGTCTCTCCTTCCATTAGAAATAGTTGTAGAGGTTGCTCCTATGGTAGAGCAGGAGCCCGTAGCCTCTTCTCAAGTCATGCCTTTGAGTTCCCATAGCTAACGTAACTAGCTTGTGCATGAATAGTGCCAGTTCATGGGCATGGTGAGTGGATCTCAGTTCATTTGATGATCCTCCTCTCTTCTTAGTGTTTCTTTTTGATCTTGATGTGGTGTCCTGTCCGTATATCTATTCTTCCACTTCCACTTTTTATATGGGTATTCTACACCCTCCATTGAAGAGCAAGCTTGAGGATGACTTGCTTCAAGGAAGGGTCATAATAAATCCTCATCTCCTATATAGTCTAGTTTTATTTTGGATTGCACTTCCCTTGTGATAAAGGGAGCCCCTACATCCCTATAGTTTGTCACTGCCCATTTTGCTAAGGTTTATAGTGACTCTCAAGTGTCTTTTCATCCTCTCAATCAGTTGATAGATGGAACTCCTATTAAGTGCATGTTCAGATTGATAGAGGACATCCTGACTTTCTCATCCATCTTTGAGAGATTGGTGAATCTAGTCTAACAAGAGCTCAATGAAGATGACCTTGAGGGACCCTCTTCATTAGCCCTTGTTGCAGGCAAGTCAATTGGTACAACCCTTGCTATCCCTCCCCTTCAAGATCATTCCCCCCTATAATTATCTATATTGTTCAAGTAGGATGACTGATTGGTGGACTCGGATTAGGGTGGTACCTCTTGTGGTCACCAAAAAAGTAACCCTTCTACTTTTTATAACTAATTTGGTCCCTCCTTGTGATTGTTGGCTTAATATTTCCTTGATTTAATGTTACAATGTTGATAACACATTCACATTAGGTTTTTGGCCCTTGTGAACTAAAAGGATTTAAATGGTACCTTACTTAAGTGTTGCAAAGTGTTGTAACACACTTTCACACTTTTCCAAGGTCTTGTTAATATAATAACCTCTCTTCATCATTTACCAAGCCTTATTTCAAAGTTTTTTGAAACATTTTCACACTTTCCTAGGATTTTCATTAATAATTGGGCTTTCTTATGCTTTAATTGGCCCCATTTTCATCCACAGGCCTTATTTATGTATATTTTTTAGAATAATCCTAATAACTATCATTTAAAATATCAAAATCCCAAAACCCACCTTAAATTCCTAAGGTGGGACTCATTCGCCATTAAGGGTGAATGAGTCCCCTTAGGTGGGACCCATTCACCTAAGGTGACGAATGAGTCCCCTTTAACTAAAAAATTGTATTTTATTAAAAAATATGGCAAGTTTTTATTCTCCAAGATCTAAGGTTGGCCTGTAGTCTTGCAATTTTGAGAATTATTTCATAATTGAGTATAAATACAAGACTCTTTCTCTCATTTCATCCTACCTAGTCAATAATTCAAGCATTCATGCACATAGTTCACAAGAGCATTTGAGCATTCAAAGAATTTCAATGGTAGATTATAAAGCAATCAAGAGCTTCTCCAAGTGTCCTACATCATGTCAAAGATTGTTTGTATCATGTTGTTTTAAAGCTAATAATTGTGGTGTATGATTGTGATTCAAGCAAGCATTACATCAACATCAAGCAAGATTTCAAGTCCTCATCCATTGGATCCAACACTTACATGTTTGTAGCCCCTTATTGCAAGGGTTTGGTGAGTTGCAACATCATTACTTGTTCATTCATCATTCTCCATTATATTCCATTTTATTCTAAGGGTTTAATTACCAACAAGGGGTTTGCCAAGGCAAACCCCTATTCACTAACCCCACAACATTGTTCCCTCTCTTTGCATGTGATTTGCAAGTCTAGGTTGCAGATTTGTCAAAGAGAAAGATTAGAAAAGTTTCCTTCAAGTTGTCAAAGCAAGTCAAAGTTGCAAAGTCCTAGGAGAATCCATGAGAAGGTTTATTGGTTGAGTTTTGCAGTTTTGGACCCAGATCTAAATCAGGAATAGAAGAGCAAACGAAGAGGCACAAAATCCACTTCAAAATTTCCAAAAAACTAGAAGTGGACTAATTCACCACTATTGGAAAATGAGTCCCACTTCCTAGGCCTAAGTAGGATTTTTTTAGATCTGAATACCCTTTTGGCTGAAACCTGTTCTAGCCCAGTTTTCCTGAAACTGGACTAATTCACCCAACTTGGCATGTGAGTCTTAGTTAGCATCAACAAAAAGTTTTTCAATATTCTAGAGCTCCATTCCATCTCCAACAATTTTCTAGGTGCACATTTCCAGTTTCATAATTTTTTGTTACATCCTACTTGTATTTTTAGGCCTTTTCGCATATATCACATTGTGTTTCAAACATTTTGTATTTTCCAAGTTTACACATAGTGGTGAACCAATTTCTTTTCTCAATCATCTCCAAGGATTCTTTATAGATAGATCTCTCACATCCTTCATTGGGTTGAGATCTCTAAGGTGTCCTTGAGTGTGAATATCATGAAATTTGATCCCTCTCCTTGTACCCATTTTGTGGACAAGGAAGTGAACCATCCATTTTTGGTGTCCACATTTTGATGAACCCAACTTTTGAACAACATATTTCTGATTTGGAGTGCATTTACATCCTCGATTTAGCTTGCATTAACATTGCATGAACCATTTTGCATTAGTTAATTTGCATTATAGGGTTTCAAAATTTGCATTAGTGAAAAGCTCATTTAGCTTGTATTATTGCAATAAAAAATAGTAAAATTTTACATTTGCATCTTATATTAGCATAAGAAAACATAAAAAACATGAAATTCATTTCAAAAATTCTGAAATTTTTCAAAAAAATAGTACTAGGACTCATTCGTCACCTTGGGTGAATCAGTCACTTTGCACATTTTACACTGCATTTTCTAGCATTTAATCTTCATTTTCTGAGTTTTTGTTTGTTGTTCCTACATTTTTGTTTTACTTTCTAGAATTTCTATTTCAAGCAATTTATTCTTTTTAGCTTACATTGCATTTGCATTCGCCCTACATTTATTATCCTTTGTATGAGTGTTTGGTGTCCTATTGCTAATACCATAGTGAGAAGAAGTTCGAGACTCATGGCATCCCATGATAACACGTTCATTGTGGATCTTGGGTTATCTAGAGCTTCCACTCCTAGTATTGACACTAGTACACTAGGCATGGATAATACCCTTATCAACTCTTTTCCTTCAGGTAGAATGTAAGTTGAACCAAGGAATGATGATATCCCACAAGAGAAGATAATTCAAATTCATGAGGATTTAGTAAACTTGCAACATCAAATAATCCTTGAGAAAATTTCAACTACAACAATTCCTACCATAGAAAAAATTCACTGCATGCTTGAAAGTGAAGATGGCCTTGACCTTGTGAAAAACATAGTTCAAATCTTTTCAAAACATCTTCCTTCAATCTCTAGTGCTACTATACCAACAAACAATGTTGCAAACTAAGGAGGAACTGAAATTCCTCCTCCATCAACAATAGCCTAAATACCTACCTATACCACCCCTCAAGTCACAACAACAATACAACAAGTTAGTAATGTGATTCCTTCCTTGGGTATTCTTGCTAGCATCCCTAGTTCCTATGTGGCATCACATGTTTTATCTTCTACCACATTACCACCTATAATCATTTCATTCACTTGTCCTACTAATACATACACTCCGTCGCCACTTTCAATTCCATCTCATACCACTTGTAATGATCCTCTCATAACACAAATTTTCCAAACCCTTTCATCCATGCAAAAGAAAATCTCCACCATAAACCAAAATCATAATGGCGCACCCACATATTATGTCAAAAGTATCCCATTGTCCTTGGAGATATTGCGAAAACTGATGCCACAAGGTCTAGAGGTTCCTATATTTGAGAAATATGGAGGGAAGGAAGATCCTTCTAACCATGTTAATGCCTACACTGCCTTATGTAGTCACTTTGTCCTTGATGATAAATTGTTGGAAAAACTATTTCCTAGGTCCTTAAAAGATACTGCCTTGGAATGACTTTCTTCACGTGTTGATGTTGAACAATTCAATTTTTTCATTCAATGAACTTGTTGATGCATTTTTAAACCATTTCCAAGGGCATATGACTCTCAGGAAGACCTTGGCTAATTTGATGAGATGTAAGAAAAATGAGGAAGAAAAGATAATTGATTTTATCTCACGCTATCAATCAATTTATTCCTAAATCAATGTCAAGATCCCCAACCCACACCTTCAAAAGATGTTCATAGAAAACTTTCAAAATAAAATTCAAGAAAATCTCACTATGATGAAATTCCCATCCTTCATACACTTGTGTACTACCCATTGTGATTATCAAAATTTAGTTAGTAGTCAAGATACAAGGTCCACTTCTAGCCAAACTGAGAGATCCGAACCCACCAACTAAAACAATTACCAACCTTTTTGAAAAAAAAGAATGATTATTACAATTCATCCCCCCTCAAAAACCACCTCAAAATGTCAACAACCAAGTAGCTGTTGTCAAAACCTCGGTACCCTTTAGTTATGGAGATCTAAATTTAAGACAATTCACACCTTTACCCGACACCCTTCATAACATAATTTCCCAAGTTTTACAACAAAAAATTATTACCTTACCTCCAATCAAAATACCCAACCCTAATAAGCATTTACCCCCGAGCTTTAAATAAATTTCTTATTGAAACTATCATTGACAAAATGTACATGACATAGAATATTGCAAGCGTCTTAAACATCTTGTGCAAGACCTCATTGATTCCAGTTGTTTATCTATTAAAGGTGTTAGCAATCAAGGCAATAAGTCCATTGCCCCTCCAAACCAAAACTTGCAAATTTTCATGAACGCAATGCCCAAACACAATGTTTCATTTGTCAAAGCTAGTGAAACTACAAAGAATGATGTGATGAATGTTGATACAGATGATGAAAATAATGATCATATTCATAGTGATATCAATGTCAATCCTATAGATGAAATGGTAGGAGTGATAGATGTCATCCCTCGTAAGGGCCAACCTAAGAATCCTCTTGATCTTTATTTCTCGTCTAAGGATATAATTAAACATGCACCTGATGGTCCTCTCTACATAGCAAGTTGTATCTATGACAGGCCTACTAATGGGTTATTAATAGATCCTGCATGTAGAGAGAATGTTATCACCGAGGAGTTCTTACTCTTGCATGAACTTTATCAAGGTGACTATGACAAACCAAAAGCATGGATCAAGATGCACAATGGATTTTTGTTCCCTACGATAGGATCGATCACCCTACAATTAAAAATATAGGACCAACAAAATTATATGTCACATTCTCCATCATCCTGCAGTTAGACCAATTTTGTTTGAGGCTAGGCCATCCATGGCTTCGCTCAATGAAAGTTGACCCTTTAGTTGTGCACAAATGCTTTAAGTTTCCATTTGACAATGAAATATTTATTGTTCACCATAGCAGCTTTAACCCCTTGTCTTCCAAAGGAAAATTTTCCTTAGAAGCCTTTTGGCCTGAGCCCATGGAACCTATCAAACAATGAGAAGACTTCATTTTCATATCTAACCAAAAATTCAAAGCAAAGAAAATAGTTGAACTATCCCTCCAAAACATGTCCCCCTCTACTTCTACACCTCCCATCATTGATGAAACCATGCTTGAACCTAAATTAGAACCAAACAACCAAGACCAACCAAAGACAAAAACTTCACCCACATCATCCAAAATACCAAGAGAAAGTGGATGAACAACCTTCTATGGTTCCTTCCGTTCCTCCCCTTAGGAAAGAAAAGAAACCTATGGTTGATCAACCTATTCCTACACAAATGCAACTTGAAGAAAAAAAAATAGAGGTGCTAGAGAGCATAGGGGTAGACGTCATACTCTTGCTTGTAGGTGACATGAAGAATTAAACAACAAAAAATAAAAATCCAAACTTGATTGTAGCAATGCATATTGACCTTACCCCCCAACCAAAACAAAACAACCCAATACGAGAATCACAAGAGATGAACTCTTCAATGGACATTATCATTTTTCCTCCTATTGTGATTAATTTGGATGATGATGATGAGACCGCTAAAATTGACAATGAGGTGCATAATGAATTGAACACATTATTTTCCTCTTCCATGAGCTTAATGAAAAATATCCTATACAGAGTTATCAACCTAGTACTTCTCCTAGTTTGGAACTTTCCCTTGTCTCTTTCAATAGCTTTCCACCTTCAGTATACAATGAACATGATTGAAAGGCTAATGAGTTGTGAAAAGGTTGACTTACATTTTCCTTGCTAGTCTTTTGTATTTTCTTTTCCTTTCTTTTTTTTTGTCTGATTGCATGTGCATAATGTGATCCTATGTGATGTTCTTTTTCATGTTCTCTCTATTTGTGACACTCCTCTATTTGTACCTTCATTCTTCTCTATGTCATTTATCGCCTTTTCCTTTTTACCTTTATCTTTTTCTTGTGTTTTCCTTTTGGGGATGATGCAAGGCATTGAGACATTCATGTCTCCTTCATGTTGACCCAAAAGATTTTCCTTTTTTTTCATGTTCCCTTTTTCATTTGTCTCGTGTTTTCCTTTTGGGGATGATGCAAGGTGTTGAGACACCCTATGTCTCTTCCATATTGACCCAAAAGGCTCTTTCTTTTTCTTTGTTTTCACTCTCTTTGTTTCATTCTTCTAGTTCTGTGTATTTGGGGGATGATGATAGTTCCAAGCTCTCTAGAAATATTGTAGCAAAGAACATACTGGTCCCCCAAATCCATAGATCCCTTATGTGTTTGGTGTTTTCATTTTGGGGGAAACCCCTTTCTTTTCCTTTTCTCTTACATGATGCATCTTTACTCAGAAAAATATGACTTGGCATAGGGCTTTCCAAGTTACCTCTCATGTCTTCTTTCTTGTTTGCATTTTTCATTTGCTACTTTAAAGTAATTCTCACAGCATGGTTTTTAGAAACTCCTTTAAAGTGGGGGCATACATTGGCATTATTCTTTTGCATTTTCCTTTTCTTGGTTCTTAGTCCAACCTTCTTACTTCATACGATGTGTTTGTTGCTTTGTGGATGACATTGGGTGTAATGTCCTTCATGAGTGTGATCTATCTTAACATATTACATTCCTCCTAGTGGCTTGATTTGACACATTGCATCCCCTAAGTTGTGAATCTTCTATTATTTGATTTGTCCTCTCTTGGAGACATTAGGCACAATGTTCCCTAAGTTAAAGACCTCACATGAACTAAGCAAGACTCCTTTGAACATTCTTTGCATGTTGCATTTTTCATTTTTTATATGGCCACCTTGCATAACACATCTTGCATGCCTATGGAGCCATTGCATTTGTTCATGAGCTCCAAGCATACAAATTTTTTCTTGTCTCATGAAGCTCAAAAGACCATTTTCTTTTTGTGGTGCCTTATTAAAGTTTTCAGGAGGTATAACTTTGGTATGGTTGAGCGAGAAGCCCATTCTGAGGCATGACTTTCCCCATAGCCAGTTGCATGTGTGTGAGTGCATACCAACCATGAGTGTATGTTTCTCACCTTTTAGGCCTTTTCACCCAGTGGAAAGCCATGAGTTCCATTGCCTTAGAGTGAGTATATGTTTTCCAGACAAACAACCTAGATCTAGTCCACATTGTGTTGCACAAATGATCAAAGCTTGATCCGATTCATTCTTTCCTTTTCTTTTTCCTTTTTTTCATCTTTGGAATTGTATTCCTGTGCCTTATTTTTGTTCTTGATATCATTTTCATGTGTTCATTTGTGCTTAAATTTTGGTTTTCCATGAGATCCTGATCTTTAGGGCTTGATCACCCCTCTTGATTATCGATGTCTCGTCTTGCTAGCATTGGTACATTTGAACCCGTCTTGATGTGCACTGATCTACTTTAGTGTGAGTTTGAAGTAGGTTCATCCTCTCACTAAAGTGGGGGCTAAATATGGTCACCAAAAAGGTAACCCTTCTCCTTTTTCTGACTTTTTTGGGCCCTCCTTGTGAATTTTGGCTTAATATTGCCTTGATTTAATGTTGTAATGTGGATAACACATTGACATTAGGTCTTGGGCCCTTGTGAACTAAAAGGATTTAAATGGTACCTTACTTAAATGTTGTAAAGTGTTGTAACACACTTTCACACTTTTCTAGGGTCTTGTTAGTAAAATAACCTCTTTTCATCATTTAGAAAACCTTATTTCAAAGTGTTGTAAACTGTTGTAACACACTTTCACACTTTCCTAGGCTTTTCATTAATAATTGGGATTTCTTATGCTTTAATTGGCCCCATTTTGCATCCACATGCCTTATTTATGTATTTTTGAGAATAATCCCAATAAATATCATTTAAAATATCAAAATCCTGAAACCCACCTTAAATTTCTAAGGTGGGACTCATTCGCCATTATGGGTGAATGAGTCCCCTTGGGTGGGAACCATTCACCCAAGGTGGTGAATGAGTCCCCTTAGGTGGGACCCATTCGCCCAAGGTGGTGAATGAGTCCCATTTAACCCAAAATTCAAATTTTATTAAAAAATCTAGCTGTTTTTTATTCTCTAAGATCTAAGCTCGGCCTATAGTGTTGTTATTTTGGGAATTATTGCATAATTGAGTATAAATACAAGGTTCTTTCTCTCATTTCATCCTACCTAATCAATAATTCATGTACATAGTTCACAAGAGAATTTGAGAATTCATAAGAGCATTAAAATAATTTCAAGGCTAGATTATCAAGGAATCAAGAGCTTCTTCAAGTGTCCTTCATCATGTGAAATATTTTGTGCATCATGTTGTTTCAGAGCTAACAATTGTGGTGTAAGATTGTGATTCAAGCAAGCATTGCATCAACATCAAGAAAGATTTCAAGTCCTCATCCATTAGAGCCAACACTTACATGTTTGAGCAACTTATTGCAAGGGTTTGGTGAGTTGTAACATCATTACTTGTTCATTCATCATTCTCCATTCTATTCCATTTCATTTCAAGGACTTAATTACCAACAAGGGGTTTGACCAAGGAAAACCCCTATTCACTAACCCCACAACATTTTTCCCTCTCTTTGCATGTGATTTGTAGGTCTAGGTTGTAGATTTCTCAAAGAGAGAGATTGGAAAATTTTTCATCAAGTTTTCAAAGCATGTCAAAGTTGTCAAAGACCTAGGAGAAGCTTGGAGAAGGTCTACAGGATGAGTTTTGCAAATTTGGACCCAGATTTGAATAAGGAACAAAGAGTGAATTGAGAGGTACAAAATCCACTTCAAAATTTCTAGAAAACTAGAAGTGGACTGATTCACCAGTATTGGAAAATGAGTCCCACTGCCTAGGCCTAAGCAATATTTTTGCAAATTTGAGTACCCTTTTGGCTGAAACCTGTTCTAGCCCAATTTTCCCGAAACTGGACTAATTCACCCAGCTTGGCGTATGAGTTCCAGTCAGCATCAACAATAATTTTTTCAAGATTGCAAAGTTCCATTCCATCTCCATCAAGTTTCTAGGTGCACATTTCTAGTTTCATAATTTTCTGTTACATCCTACTTACATTTTTAGGTCTTTTTGCATATCACATTATGTTTTCAAACATTTTGTATTTTCCAAGTTTACACTTGGTGGTGAACCCATTTCTTGTCTGAATCATCTCCAAGGATTCCTTACAGTCAAATCTCTCACATCCTTCATCGGGTTGGGATCTCTAAGGTGTCTTTAAGTGTGAATATTGTGAAATTGGATCCCTCTCCTTGTACCCATTTTGTATACAAGGAAGTGAAGCATCCATTTCTGGTGTCCAAACCTCTTCTACATCTATAGATTAGATTTGTGTGATTGTTTGTATTCTCTTGTGCTTTTTTTATATGTTTTATGATCTTGACTAGATGACCGTTGCTACCCTTGTAGGTGCTTGGATATATGCATGATAATCTATCATAACCTTCTTCTATTTGTCTCATCATTCTTCTATGTGTCATAATCTTTCTTTTTCATGTTAGGGATGATGCAAATAATTGAGTGCATTTAGGCCTTCTTCCATGTTGATTCAATTTTTATTTTTCACTTGTCTTCATGTGCTCTTCTTCCTATTCTAATACATTTTTCGGTTGATGAAATTTCATATGTATCTTATAATATATCTATCTATTTATTTCTATGAGGATTTTTGACCCTAAATTATTAGATCTCCATGTCTCTTGATTTCTTTGTTTCTACCTGTCTACTTTGTGATGTGGTAGTTTTCAATGTGTTGTCCCTCACATGTATGGTGACATACCACAAATAAATATCTCCATGTATCTCATGCCACAACATCTCTCATCTTTCTTTTCTCTCCTTAGAATGACATGAGCGCCTCTACATAGTACACATCATTCTAAGGGGGGGCTCTTATCTTAGCTTAATTTTTAACAAGGAGTATTCTTTCAAAAGGGTTCCTTGGTGAAATTTTCTTTCAAAAAGATCCCTTGGTGAAAGAATCTAGAAACATCCTTTCAAAAAGGAGCATTATTTCCAAATAATTCCTTGATGATAGAATCACTTGTGGTCTTTCAAAAGGAATGTTCTTTCAAAAGGGTTCCTTGGTGTCTTATAGTTTTTCTTGTATCTAATATTTGACATCTTGTGTCTTGGTGTTTGGATGTCTTATATCTTAGCATCTAGCTTAGGGGTAGCCCAACTTGACCTTTATTATATCTAATATTTTACATCCTATGTTTTAGTGTCTAGATGCCTTAAATCTTGGCATCTAGCTTGGGTGAAACCTAACTAAACCTATCTTTTCTATGACTATCCTGCAATGTAGTTTGCAATAGCCATAGGCCTACATTCTTTCCATATGGAATCTAGCCATGCTATCCATACCTATTAAAGCACTGCATAATATCTAATGAAATTGTGTCTTATGATTGTGTCCATTATTTTTTACTTTTTCACCTAACATGTTTGTGGTGAGATTGTAGCTAGCTTTGCAAGATCGAAGACCCATGTCTTATTCATATTCTAGTGAATCCCATTTCATTCTAGGTATATTGGATTGAAGGAATTCTTCCTCTCCTTTTCAGTATATTCTCTTCAATCTCTTTATACTTTATCTCACATATGCATTGACACATATTCTCACTAAAGTGAGGGAAAAATGTTGAGGCATAAAATTGCGCCCTAGTGCAATTTTCAACAACATCACCTTCACCTTAGCCTTATACTTGGGTGGAAATGCAAAAAATTTATGCCTTTTCCCTTCATTCTCACATGTTCTTTGTCATTTTCTATTAATGAGGGAAATTTTTTCATGGACACCTCCACACTATGTAGACATCTACACAGAATGCTAGTGTCTTGGCAAGATTCCTAGGTTAGTGCACGTTGGGACATTATGATTCTCTACCACCCTGCAAAATGTAACACTTCCTACATACCTTGACCATCCAAAAATGTCTCTTTTCCTACAAAATATATTTTGAACTTACCTCTCTCAATTCCATTCATTACATTTGTTCAATCTCACTCACCTCTTGCTTATTAACTTTGCACTCACATTCCATTCTTCCATTCTATACCATTGTTCTTGTTTTATTTTACTTCTACATGATTGTTTCTCATAGGTTTCAACCTCTACATCATTGGAACTATCATCTTATTCTCTCAAGGTTCTCTTCCTTCCTCTCTTGGCTTCTCCAAGAACATAGAAGGGAGGGTAACATTTACTTTATTACATTGTCTTGCTTATATTATAACATATAGATTGTCTCTACTTTGTATAGGTTTTATTTATTACTTTTCTTCATCATTTTTCTCTCTATCATTACATATCAGATGTCCATGGAGGTGGAAACATGAAAATGGGGGTTTGACTGAGGGTAACATAGAGGGTAACATTTACTTTATTACATTGTCTTGCTTATATTATAACATATAGATTGTCTCTACTTTGTATAGGTTTTATTTATTACTTTTCTTCATCATTTTTCTCTCTATCATTACATATCAGATGTCCATGGAGGTGGAAACATGAAAATGGGGGTTTGACTGAGGCAAACTCCAAAACATAGTCCCAATTTTTTTCATCTCCGTGTGTGTAGGTACTTTGTACGAGTGTGGAGTTTGTAGGAGGCTAGATCACCTGTAAGTTGGATTTCTACTACCCTTGTTCTGCATTTCATTACAATCATTTTTTTAATTTTAAATTATAGTATTTTTCATGTTGTACTTAGTTTATTTCATGCATTAGCAGTATTTTGTCAATTCTATTTAAACTATCAGATTATGGTTTTTGGGTTGTTAGCACACTTTATGATTTTTTAATTGTAGAATTTATTCTTGATCTATATGAGATACGAGTGTGTCGCTAAGATGACAATGCACTACTCTATCATCTAAGTCCCACATTGTTGTCCTCTAACCGAGAGCCAATTAGTCCATAGTCAAATACCTATATGGTTTGCTCACCCGATTCTTGAAATCCTCCATACCTATAAACATAAAATAACATCTAGTTTGTCTTCCATTTTCCAGCCTATTTTCCTATCATTGTCATTGAGGTAGTTGAGGGAAATTTTCTCCCTATTGACTCTTCCTTGTCTTAGACACATGGGAGTAGTGAATCCCCTAGACTCTATAGTATATATCTACATATACACATATGTGTGTGTGCGTGTGTACATTGAGCCATAGATTTCTAGCTTTAATGGACTTCTCTAACTCTTCTAGGGTTTTTCAACTAAAAGGAGAGAGATAGGGCCAAAAATACTAAGGGTTCATTCAAATTATGCTATGTGATATGTTGTCTAAGCTAAATGAAGTAAACTAAATGCAATTAAGTTATTTATACAAATGATTATGAATGCAAGACTAAGATTTAAACAATCTTGGAAAACACATTGTGATATCCAAAAAATGATCTAAAAGATGAAATAATGCAAAACAAAAGGAAATGGGATGAATCAAAGTGCACCTGGGTAAGATTTGAGGAATTTGGAATATTGTGAATGTTGTTTGAAGTTACTGAAAATCAATAGTGGGACTCATTCACCTAGGGTGGTGCATTAGTCCTGCTACTAGTGAAAAAGTGTTGGGAACACATTTTTGACTATCGGGATCCATAATCTAACAAAATTCAGATTTTCAGTCTTAAGGTGGGATTCATTCACCACTGGTGGAAAATCAGTCATCTCCCAAAATTTTGAGAAATCAGGAGACAACTCTGCAACACTAGATTTGGAAATGTCTACTTGTTAGGTTGTCAAAGTCAATTATGTAGGAAATAGACATAAAAAATTCTCCAACCTTGAAATAGAGTTGATTTGACTTGAAGCACCTAGTTGACTTGTTGACCAATATTCAGTCACCTAAATGCTTGTAAAATATGCACACAAAGGTCTGCAAACACACATGCAAGAGGGAAAAAATGGTTGAGGGTTAGCAAATGAAAACCCCACTTTGGTAATCAAACCTTTGATAAAATAATGAAATGCAAGAGGATGATAAACTAACAACATGCAAGTGCTATCAACTTACCAAACCCTTGAAGATGATAATCTGAAGTAATGTCAATAGATGCTCAAAAGTGCTTGAATAATGCTTGATAAGATGTAAGATGTTTGAATGCTTGAGATTGCTTGAATATGATGTGTGAATGTTAGAGGATGTAAAATGAGGTGAAAATCACTTATTTATACAATATTTTGCCTTAGTAACCCATTCATACCTCATCACATATCGACATCAAGTGTTTTTGAATAAAAAACCAAAAGGAAATTTTAAATTTTTTGAATTTGGAGCCAAGGGGGACTCATTTGCCACCAATGACGAATGGGTCCCACCTAGGACTTGAAAATGGGTTTCAAGAATTATCTTGTATTTAATGTTGTTTGTTGGGCTTACATTAAGAAATACATTTAATTAAAGCTTATAAGGGTATAAAGGGGTCAAATAAAGCATAATAAATGGATAAATAGTGAAGATATGCCTAGAAAAAGTGTGAAATCTTGTTACAAGACTTTACAACACTTCAAAATAGGACTTGTTTAGTGATGAAAAGGTGATTTATAGGTAAATTGTAATGAATAGATTCTAGAAGAGTGTAGAGATGTTTTACAACACTTCACAACTCCTTCACAAGATGTCAGTATTTCAATTTTAGTACCTAAATATGCATGTTCAAGCCATGTTACAATATAAAATTAGAGAAAAATAGATCAAACATCATGAAACAAGACCTAAAAGGTCATGAAAATGACAAGGGGCCATTTTTCTATGACATGTGTGTGTGTGTGTGTGTGTGCCTATGTGTACATACAAACATACATGTACTTGTATATACACATATATGTATGCATATATAGTTTCCAAAATTATGCATAAATGAAAATTAAATTTTATGGAATTACTAATTTGAACAAAGTAGACATGAGATAATGAATAGGTTTCAAAGATTCCAACCTCACTAACTATTGTCACAAAAGTAAAATGATCAATTACTCTTGTACACCTCACTCTCCCTAGGGGTGCAACTAGCTCTTTATTTTATCAGAGGGAACTTTTGGAGCCTCCAAATTTTTCTAATACATTCTTGACATCATTTTTAGTAAAATTGTTTGACACAATTTTTCTATTAGGTGCACAAGTCCCCATTTTTCCCTTTCAAAGATTATTTTCCTACTTTAGTGTCTAGTTGTGTTTCAAATTATCCTTAGTTATGTTAAGTTGTGTTTAGGTTAGTCTATAGGAGAAAAATTATTAGGGAGAAATTCTAGAAGAATAATTGTGATGATAAATCCATGAAAATAACTACAAGAAAATGTTTTTGTAGTCTCCTTATCTCTCTAACCTTGATAACCCTCAAGTGTACCTTTGGGTCATTGCTTCCTAATATATAATAAGATAATCTTGTTGAATTTTGGGTTAAGTAAATTATAGAGATGGATTAAGAAACAAAACTATATATCAAAGACCAAATATAAGTTAAACTAAATCTTTATAAAAAAAGGTGCATATAAATTAAAAATTAACAATTAACTAGATAGATAATTAAGAATCATAGTGTCATAAATTGTCACCATTAACAATTTCAAACTA